>JAXGGA010001304.1:85000-158271 GCA_038373865.1 Uloborus plumipes
AAACTGAAAATGTTTTATCATTTTTTTCCCCGCAATTTCACTTTGCCCCTCATCTCCCTATTTATATCTGTTCGTAAAAATTTCCTCTGTGATGTGTTTGTCACCGAGAATTCATTCTTCCTCGTAGGCAGGTTTTGATGAGAAAACTTGTGTGATTAAGTTGATTTGAAAACGATTTTGATTCCCAATTCCATCCAAAAAAAAAATACTTTTAGCTCATTAATTTATGATTGTGTTGTCATTGACCATCTGGTGGTTTAGATATACACTGTAAAAACAGTTCTGAAAAGTTTCTGGGAAATAATGGAGTGAAAAAATGCCAAATTTCTGCAGAAAGTAATTTTGCCAAAAACAAGAAAGTTCTTTACTAAATGTTAACCTGTAATCTTTCTGAAGAATTCTGAAACTTTCCGAATAAAAGCCAGTCATATTTCTTGAATAAAGAAGAACTTTCAGACAAAACTTTGATGTGTTGGTTCCAGGATAACCAGAAAAGTTCCTAAAGGACGAAGCTATTAAACTTAGATTGGTTTAAATTTAATGAATAAATAATTGAGGTAAATAAATATGTTTTCTCTATTAATATAGGGCGTTGCAGATAATTAATAATGTTGAAATAATTCAGAAATTGTGAAGTGCTTTTTCCAAAGGTGGCTTTGTAAAAGTTATAACTTTTAAGTAATTTTAGTTAAAACTAAAATTAATATGTTGTGAAAGTTTTGTGAAAAATAATTTTCTCTTCAATTTTCAAGTTTTCTGTCCCGTGGTTGTCGTTCTCTTACATGAAATAGATAAATAACTTTGTGCTCAAATATAATAACAAAAATACATCGTTGTTAAAAATAACAAGAAGTTCTGTCAAGAACTAAACGAGCCTACTTTCCCGTACATCGACATCGGCATTCTAGCATCTGATCATTATTCTCTTGATTATCTAAGACTAAAAATTATGTCAAACATACCTTTTTAGCACTTGAAGCTGATTTCTAAAAGCAAAATATACCCCTCTCATCAGATGAAATAGACACATAAAAAGTAAATAAATGAATAAATAAAGTTTTGTCGCACCTTTTAAAGAATGTAACTGTTACAGTTCTTCCGTAGAAAAATTCCTCAATTGTTTTCAAAAAAAAATTAGAAGTACAAAGTACATCAAAACACATTTTATCAAAGAAAGAAAGAAAAAAGAAAAAAAAAACTCGTCCGTTGATAAAATGTCTCGAATTTCACTTTTAATCCGTTGCCAGTTGTTAAATATAAATAAAGAATAAAATGCCCTCGTGAATGAAACATTTTTGTTACAAAAAAAATCGTCTGCCAAAAATAATAATAATAATAATAATTAATTCAATAAAACAAATGAATAAATAAACAAAAAATCGTCTGCACAGTCAGTCATTTTTTTTTCGGACTGTTTACTCAAAAGTTATTAGGGGTGACAGCTTGCTTGAGCGGTTCAATGTTGAACGAAAAATTGTTCAAATCGGAAATGTAAATACGGGAATGAAGTATCCTTGAAAAGTTCTTTCCAACAAAAAAAAGTTTGTTCAAATCGGACTGTTCATTAAAAAGTTAGTATCGCGGGACCGGTTGTTTGAACGGCTCAAATTTGAACCAAAAATTGTTCAAATCAAAAAATCAAATATGGGAATGAGCTGTACTCGCCGAGATCTTTCCAACAAAAAAAAGTTTGTCCAAATCGGACTGTTCATTCAAAAGTTATTAGGGGGGGACAGACAGACCGACCGACCGACCGACCGACCGACCGACCGACCGACCGACACACAAATTCCCCATCTCAATACCCTACTTTCAAATTTTTAATTTTTCGATATTCATTTTACCTTTTTATTTTTTTCACTTGGCGATATTTTTTTTTGACTTGGCGATATTTTTTAACTTGGCGATATTTTTTGGACTTGGCGATATTTTTTAGATGCATTAAGCTACTTTTAATACTTTTTTCGTCTTTCTTTTATTTTTAACGGGAAAGTAGGCTAAAAATGAGCAGGAGTACTGCAGACAAGTGTTTTGGCGTTACAAGGAACGCGTTTTCAATGCAAAAAAATTGTGAGCTTTTAGGTGCCAGACATCTGATAAAAGGGGGTTATAATCTCTTACATGTCTTTCCTGACCCTCAGGTGAAATGGCAAAATGCTACATATTTTTTTTTTTTTTCAGCTAGTATAAAATTTGGTGTTTTTTTTTTCTTTTTTTTTGTCGAATCCTTTTATTAACATTATTTTTTTTTATTGGTTGCAAAGGCACTTTGTGGGGAATTTCATGTGATGCTGGTGTATTATTTTGTCAAACTGACTTGTGACCATCTATTCCAGACTTATCCTATACATCTCTCCTCCTCCTGTCTTCTCTATGCAGGGCCGCCGAGAGTAAAGACGGGCTTTTAGTTAATTGGATCCCCCGGCCCCCTCTAAAGTTATAAATATTATTATTTAAAGGTTAAAAATTTATCTTTCGAACTTTCATTACTAACCAAGGGCGTAGCCAGGACTCACGTTAGGGGGGTGCAAGCAGTGGCACCCTAATAGGAGGTCACTGCGACCTCCCAAAAAGTTCTTATCCGATACAAATTAGCTGATGAAAAACAATGAGACAGTATTGTAGGGCTGAACTTCTTTATTTTATTTATTTTTTTTAATTTTTTTTTCTTTAATTAATTGGTTTATTTATTTTCGTGATGCCTCAAGTCTCTTTTGGTAGACATAGATAAGTATGCATTCTTGTATTTTATTTATTTATTTTTTAATCATTCAGTAAAGTTCTGAGTTTCATTCGGTAAATTAAAAATTTTCTCCTCAAAAACAGGCAAGCTTACTATCATTTTCTGAAAAGTAATCAATACTAGATATAATAACGCAGTTTATATAAAGTTCCCAAAAATTAGCATAAAAGTCAAATAAATAAAATGGGAGGTCACAGTGACCTCCCATTGGCTCCGATCTAGGGGGTGCAGCTGCACCCCCCTGCCCCCCCTAGCTACGCCCTTGTTACTAACAGCTAATACTGGGGCCTTTGTGGCTCTAAGGTAGAAGATTGACTTCATATGAAGGAGGCCGTGGGTTCGATTTCCAACTGATGCCCAGTGGCGTAGCTAGGGGTTGGCAGGAGTGGCTCTTGCCACGGGCGCAGCAACTAGGGGGCGGGATTTTGACCGAAATAAAAAAATGAAATAAATGAAAAAATTAATAAAATTTTGTCAAGTCCGAACAGATTAAAAGACAAAAAATTGATAGACTGTTGCGAGCAGAGCAAACTGCGCCCCAACGCTACAACACAAACCATGCAGAATGTGCAACTTTGTTTTGGTTGATTTTGATTGGATACACTGATGTTAGCTTGAATCTATTTTGCAGAATAGAATTTAGTTATATGGGACCTGGTGTATATAGGGCAGACCGACCAGTAAATGAACACTTCCAGTGAATGAACACGTCTTAATTTTTTAAAGCATCTCTTTTTGGGAAATCGATAGAAGTAATTTCTTTCTACATATTTACAGACAGAAAATGGTCTAAAAATGCTGCATTAGTCATCTGGTGAGGGTGTTCATTCACTAGATTTGAGCACTTTTTTCGTTACAACCCCCCATAAAAACTCGATGTAGATCATAAAAGCTCTCCCAAGGAACACTCACCATCGTTAAAAACGCTAAAAGAAAGAAAACAGAATATCAAAGTTGCAATATTGTTTGCAAATTTTCCGGATAAATCAATCAAAATGTTTGGAGTAAGGAAATTTGGGAGGTCACAATGACCTCCCATCAGGCCGATTCTAGGAGGGGGGGGGGCGCAATTTCTTAAGTTTGCCACGGGCGCTGGAACCCATACCTAAGCTTACTGCTGATGCCCTGGGTGTTATTTCCTCTCTGTGTGCTGCAAATATTTCTTGTGTTGCTTTGTATGTGAAACAAGTCGAACATCTCAAGGCAATGGCACCAAATATTTCCATTGTATTTATTGGCTATGAAGATGTCAATAACAAAAACTAGTACTGAAAGCAAACTGCCATATTTTCCAATTTTCAAGAATCATTAATGAATGACCTTCGTATTGTTCCAAACGACTCCCTCCACCAAAAAAAAATCAATACATTAAATGACAACTATTAAATGCATAAAAGACTCCGGGATCCATTTTTAATAATGTTACCAGATTATTTCTATTCAAAGTTTTGCATCAAATAAATGATTTCGTGGAATAATTTATGTGCACATAGTTTCTTTCCCCATAAATGCTAGAAAGGAGAGTTTAATACCCAAAACGTGATGGAAATTAAAATTTGGTACACTCCGACACAGATGCTTCTGCATAGAAAAGAAAAAGGAGTTGATATTCTATCTGTAATATTTTTTTCCCAGCGAATCACGGCTCGAACGCAGAAAAAAAAGGGCTGCCTTTCATAATATATCCCGCGTTTTTGTTCGACGTGAACATTCCGCGAGACCTGAGCGAAGAGTCTCCCATGCGGAACGCTTCTACTGTCTTTTAGAACATAATTTTAACAGATCAATAACCAGAGATCCAATCAAATGCGCCAGCATTTAAATAAAAGGCGTGGTCTAGCGCAGTGGAACGCAGCTAATAATTTTTATCTTTTATCGTCTTGCATATTTTTTTTGTTTTCCGAGAAATAATCCCGGGGAGGAATAAATTAAAAAAAGAAATCTTTTTTATTTCCTTCTTTATCGTCTGTCTTTCTCCCGAATGAAAATATCGTTTACACGCCCGCAGCGCCGTCTAGAGGTAGAAACGTCCCCGTTTATTTCTCTCTCTCTCTTTTTGACTCAGCGACTGCTACATGATTCAAAGGCTTAAGTTTTGAGTTTGTAGCGTGGTTTAATTAAAAATAGCTTCAGGGTTAGAGAGCAGTTCATACTATAATGCTGAATTGCAGTTTGGTTTGATGTGCAGTAAAATTAACATCGCGTTGCGCGAAAATTACTGTTATAATTTATGTCATGACTTAACTCCTCTTACAAATCTGTTATAAGTTTAATCCCAAACGTGAGTTTTGGACTAAGGGCTGTGAATAAATAATGTCCTACACTTTATCAACCTGTTTGACCCTCCTCCTCCCAGGGCCGCCCCGAACTAAAAATTTTGGGAGGTGGAAATTATCAGTTTGCCGAATGAAGTTCCAATTTTACCGAATAATAAAATACAAGCATGCACACATGTTGTACATGCATAAGTACGTGAGAAAAAACATTAAAAAAAAAATTCAAAAAACCAAAAAGAACAAAAAATCTCAATGTTGCAATATTGCCTTCAAATTGTCGAATCGTCAGCAAAATGTGCCGAATAAGGAATTTATTGGGAGGTCACAGTGACCTCCTATCGGGGCGCTCTTGCCTCCCTAACATTGTCACAAATTGTTGTGGCTCATCATCTCCCATCCCCTCTCCTGTGACATATGACACTATATTTTACAAACAAAATGAAAAAAAAAATGCTTTTTATTTCAACCAAAATGTATAATGTCTTACTTCTTGCTAACAGACTTTTGGGGCGGGGGAGGGGGAGGGCGTCCCAAACTGTTCAATTTTATAAACCTGACCCCCCCCCTCTCGAGGACGATCAGTTAAGGACATTTTGTTGAGAACATTTAATGATGACTTTTCTAATGTTCTGACTTAAAATGATGAGGGGGGGGGGGTGATAATAATCCAGACTATTTGATTATTGAGTACAAGTATTATCGCCGGAATACTGTTTTACGTAACTGATTGGATCTGCAAAAATATTTTTAAATCTTTTCTGTGTCGATGTTTTTTTGTAAAATTAAAATAAAGTTATGTGAAAAATGTAACAAAATTTTCACAACATTTTAAATACGTAGACTCATCTAAGGTTTCTAAACGGTATTTAAAGTGCCATTAGTGGACAAAGAGTGAACCGTAGTTGGGATAAACATATAATTAGAATATCCACGAAACCAACAACAACAGCAGTAATAATAGTAATATGACTAGTAACTATTAAAAATTCACCCTTTTAACGCATTTGTCGAGAAATAAGTAAACACAAAGAAAAATAAAGTAAAAAAATATATATAAACAACAACTTTGAAGAAGTTGCTAACACCTAAAGTTGTGACCTTCAACTTAAGTTTATAAAGCAACAACAAGAAATGGAAAAAAAATGACAAGTGTTTCGGCGTTTTAAGGAGTCTTTTTGTTATTGCAAAATGAAACTAACGTATTTTTCTCGTGAAAAATGGGTTTCTTGTAGCCACACACTTATTTGCCATTTTACCAAACTTGTGAGTTTTTTTAAATCTTTTTTTAACATATTTTACAAAATTTATGAGTAGCAGAGGGAAAAAATTATACCAGAGAAAAATGAGGTGCTGTTTTAGTTTTTTATCGGCTGTTTGATCGAGCACGATAGAAGAAAACTAAAAATTTAAGTCTAAGTAAATTAGGAGTGAGTTACAATGACATTTATTTCCTATAATTGATTCTATTGCCAATTCCAAATACGTAATAATTCATTACTGAGTCATTCCATAGTGACTAACGTAACATTCAGAGCTGATTTTGTAACTGTTTTTACTTGTAACTTAAAGGATAAAAAAATATTTTTAGTTATGATGGTGAATTAACAATGCACATGGTCTCTATGTATCATTTCTGCTAAGAATTTGAAACAAAATTACCGACAGTAGATATTTTTTCAACCAAAATAGCAGCGTGACTAGCGTAATATTTTTGCAAACCTGAAAATGAATGCTCAAGCTCATGCTGTGAGGCAAAAATTTCTCAAAGTTAAGCAAGTGTTAAAAATTGAATGATATATTTGAAAAATGTATAAAATTATCTTTTAAAAACTTAAAACACATTTCTTAAATCTTAATTTTTTTTAGTCTTCAGTGCCACTTTTACTCAAGATGGAGTGTGACTAACGTAACGTGACTAACGTAACCATCGAATAACAAGCAGTAAACACACTACAAACTATTTGTTATTGCTAATATCAGTGACAATTACAATACTTATTCAATTTTTTTTAACTTCTTATGTTGTGTAATTTTTATTTATTTACTTATTTTTTTATTTATTTTTACTTTTTATTTACTTTTTTCATTTCGGTATTTTTTTTTTCTTCGGTTGAGGTTGACATTTCTATGGAATGACCCTAATACAGGAGTTCTCAACCTCTGGGTACCGTTTCCTCAAAAAGCAGTGTAAAAATTTTTTTAAGGGAGGCGTGAAAAAAGAAATTAATATGTTTTTTCATGCTTAATTAGTTTTAAGTTAGTTCTTTGATTTATATGTGCATAAGTGTAAATTGCAGGGTTAAAAGTTTTTTTTGAAACTTTACAGTAAAAATTACTGATATCCATGTTACCGTACTCACCACAATTCGTGGTTTAATCGGTTGGATGAGGATCTATTGAGCGCTCTTTTTTATTTTTTTGTCCAGACCAAGAACGGAGCAAACACCTGGTCCAGTACCCCCAGAGCTTTCGTTTCACTTGGAGTACTTTGTGACCACGAGTACTTTTAATGTCAACCATTCACCGTTATGAAGACGATGGATTTCAGCTCGGCTGAGATCGAACCCGAGACTCTCCAGTTACGAGTCAGACGCCTTACCGATTGTACCACACAGTACTTTTTACTGTAAAGTACTACAATTATGTGAAATTTTAAGAAAGAAGAACACGAGAACTCTATGGCTAGTTGCACTGAGTAAAAGGGACGAGATGCAAGCAGTGGAGTTTGAACTTGAATTCCTATTATTTACAGATTGGTTAGCTAGCCCCAAAACCGAATGGGTTTCGACAAAAGAACGGGAATGTGGAATTGTATGCTTTACACTATAATTTCCGTGATGAGCTAGCTGGTACTGCTACTGTTAACGTAATTCGGTACAGTTTGCTGTACTATTTTCTGTACTATGAACTCTCCGTTTTAAGTAAAATATTTATAGCAAAATTTTTCTCAATTTTAACAGGTGGAGTCCTATCTTTAAATTATAATAATAATAATAATAATAATAACTCAATGAGTAAATCCATAAAAAAAAAACTACTAATAACGTGAATGAGTGTAAGAGATAACCAGGAAAGTTAAAACAAAAACTATTTTTTCTTGAAGAAAAAGGGGAACACAGGACCAGGTTGTAAAAAAATAGACTTTTAGGGACTCGAGACTAAAATGGGTCCTTTAGAGAAAAAAAGGGATCATTTGGTTGCCCTATGAATACAGTTCATACTTTATCTGGAAACAAAATAAGAAACCTGCATCAAAAAACCTATTCAATGTTTCACAGATGATCTTTTGTGTTCGTCAGTAGATCGAGTTTAGCCTTACAGAGCTTGGACTTAGCACTGATTAGCTTGGTTTGAACTGAAGTGAACTAAGTGAAAAATAAAAGCAAAATAAAAAATAATGGAGCAGATACTTTCGAATTAGTAAGTGGCCTGGATCGTAAATAGTTGTTTGAATTGTAAATAGTTGATAGTAATATAATGTTTTCAAAAAGTATTGCGTTTTTTTTTTAAATTTTATGTGCTCTTCATAGCAAATATAAGAATAAGGATTCTAACTCCCAAAAGAAGTGGATGAATGGTAAGATTTTCATTCATTAGTTCATTGAAAAGGATCCGTTAAATACACAATTCAGCGGAAAAGCTGTTTTTTTGGAGGACGGGGGGCGTGGGGGGGGATTATCACGTTAATAAAGTTAAAGATTAGTAAGAGATAAGGTGATAAAATAGTGGTAAGAGCATTAAATTACAAATTAAAATAGTTACTGTTAGTAACGATAAACTTGAGTTAACTTACTTCTTATTCGATTTAGATGAGCATTTTACTGGACAAACCGTAATCAAAGATTAACACTTTTGGGATCTGGAAATAAAACATACATTTTATTTGAATTATGTGTTGATAAATAATTATTATCACTTGAATAGCAGCAATAACAATAATAACAGTTGAGTTTAGAATGCTTGAATAAAAAAAAATCCATAAGTACCGAAAAAGAATATTTCTTCATATGCATAAAAATTTGGACACCTTTATGGCACTTGTTTTTCTTAACATTTATTAACATATGAAATCCAATACTTTTATTATTTATTCTTTTTATCAATAAATTTCAATTTTTAGAGGCCGTTTCTTCTTTTTCGGAAGTTATTTTGGATTGATTCAAGGAAACCACTTAATTTTCGTCACATTTGATATTCTATATTTTTCTTCCAGTATCCTTACTGATTGTATAAATTTTAGGATAAAGCTAGATAAACAATTTTTGATATCGTACACCAGTACTTTCTTACTTTCATCCTTCAACGGCAAAGGACAGAAAATTAAATGTAACGGAAGAAAAGGTTAAATGCAGAATTTTTTTAAAAAACAATTTCAAGATGAAGAAAGCGCTAAAATGATTTTTGAAATAAATACTATATAGCAATATTTTAAAAAGAAACATTTGATATTTAAATCAAATTACAGTTTATGCATTTCTTATGCCGCTAATCATACGCAATTGACGAAAAATGAAATTTAAACAGAATATTTGTGTTGAAAGTGGCATTTAAACATACAAACGTTGTATACAACTCAGTAAATTGTTTTTCCTAATTTGAAAAATTTTGTATCAACGAGGTACTTTACTTGTACGTTAGAAGAAAGCTATTAATTGACCTATAAACGATAGGAAAATACTGTTTTATACCGTTGGAATATTTATAATTAAATTTTAGTAGAATCAATTAAATTTATTTAATAAAACTTTTAATAGGTACCAGTCTTTTATATTATTGCTACTGAGAGCTGCAAATTTGTAAACGTTGAGGTACCGGATGGAAACGAATAAAGAGCAATTTATTTCCAAACTTTTCTACCCGAATCAGAATCACTCTCATACACGTTTTTAAATGTAAACGGAGAATATTAAATCAAAAACTACCCCCCCCCCCAACCTGAGATTCGTACGTACGTTCAACAATAATTCGTTTCGTTTGGAGCTATACGCCCAGGGGGCGTATGCCCACAAAAGGGGGATTATGGCGCAAGTTGTACCATCAAATTTTCTGGGGGGAGGGGGGGGGGATTTTTTACAACTAATTTATTTATTTATTTAAATTATTTATAAATTTATTTTTTTAATTTCAATTATTTTTTTATTTTTTTATTATTTATTTTATGTGCGTGTGTGTGTGCTTGGAATGTTTGGAAAAGAAGAAAACGATTCTATTCTGCGCATAATTCGAGCTTTTAAAAAAATTAATAATATAAAAAAATAATAGTTATAATTGAAAAATATTAATAAATAATATTTAAAAAAATAAATAAATAATATTAAAAAAAATAAATAATATAAAAAATGTATATATTTAAAAAAATTAATACATTAAAAAAGAGGAGTAAAATTAAAAATAAAAAGCTCAAGAGGGTTGTGAAAAATTTAGGGGGGGGGGATTCGCGCCATTGAGATTGGGGGTGGGGGATGGGCACCCCTGGTTTGGAGTGTGCTGCCAAACTTTTCAGACTGTACCGTCATTTGGTGTGAAGTTCGATTTCCACAGTACACGCAAGCCAAAGAGACCAGTTCATAGGGCAGGCAAACATTTACAGCATAACAACGCATTCACAGAAGGAAACGACAAGGGCAGGAAAGAAAAAGTACATCCATTCCCGAACCAGAATTCGAGCCCGGAACCTCCCCATCCGTGTCAGACTTCTCTGACCACTTGACAAGGCGGTCTCGGTCTCCTATGCAATTGCCTCCTTCGCCCCCTTCTGACTTTGGGCATATTCAACTCTAACTGAACTCAATCCAATTGAATATTATCAACTGTATCCAAATAGGGCAATAAGACATTCCCTTGCTCACGCAGAAGAAAATTCTCACTGTGCTACTTGTAGATAGAATTTGATCGAATCGAACACAATCGAGTTGAGTAAGCCCTTTACACACCGAATGGTAATTCTAATTGGCTGCAGTTGTCCGTTGTTATCTTCTAAAATTGAATAAAAATCAGATTTTATAGCTTTGCCAGCAGATTATCGCACTGCCTTCTAAGTTTTTTTTTAAAAACCCGTTATGCCCTGACGGCACCCATCAGGAGTACCGCTTACATTAATTTAGTATTATGAATCCAATATGACTGGAATCCTGTTGATACTTAAAAGTATCATTCCTTGTACTTTGCTGAAAGGCCGGCAGTTGGTGTCGGCTATCGGAAAGTTTTATTAGCGGCTACAATTGGATCTAGGGCCTAAGTACAAGTGATTGTCAAAATTTTTATACCCTGTATGTATGTAATTCGATATATTTTCAACTAAGAAAAGCAAAATGAAAAAACTATAAAAAATCACTTACAAATTAATTCAGGGCATAAAGAATTTAGGCAAATATTCTGTAAAAAATATGAAGTTTTGCAAAAAAAATCCAAATGGTTCAAATTGAAATGGGTCATTTTCAAAATTTGCTTACATTTGCTGTCTATGCATTTCGAAGCATAACTTATATTTTTAATTCAATGCGAACAATTATTTTCTGCAAGAAATACCCCCCCCAAAAAATTCTATCACTCAAAATAAATTTATTTATTTATTTTTATATAAGTCTTTAAAAATGAGAATGAAGGCAAAAACGCTTGTCCATTTCCAATTTTCGCACGTTCAACTATTTTTTTATATATTTAATTGTATAAAAAAGTATATACAGCAAATTATTTTTATATTTTGACTATTAGTGTATATGATATTCATAATAAATTTTGACAATAGTATTTTTTTTTCATTGAGAAATGTAAAAATATATTTTGTCTGGCAGTTCTTGTCAAGTCCGTTACCCTAAGATTATTTTAGCTAAAAAAGGTATTTATTGCAGTCAAAAGATGGTAACACGTATTCAGTTAACTTAACAAACTAGTGACGTAACTATTTCGTACCATTTTGTTTTCTTAAGTCGAAAAGTATTAGTGTGGCGTTTCGCACAAGATTTCTTCCAGGAGCGTATTTTCATTCTTTGTCAAGTCTGTTACCAAAGATTTTAGTATTAATTTTTACTTTTTCTCAACTTTTACCCCGAAATATTGTTTATTATACAACTCTAAGAAAATGCATATTGTTTTTCAATTTTTAAATTCGACAACCTAGCCATAATTTGACATTTTGGTTGAAATGTCAAGTCCGTTACTGGTCAAATCCGTTACCAAATGTCAAGTCCGTTACCATAGTTTTTGATCAATATTTTAATAATCACAAACATCGTTTTAAGCTTCAGGGACACACATAATTTCAAATGAAGTTGGTTCTAGGTGTTATGACATAGTTTAAAAGTGAGATTTCATATTGATTTTGTATGGTAACGGACAACAATATTCTTTGCAACTTAAAGTTTTACAACTGCATTTGAATACTCAATTATTCATCAAAGTGTACAACCAATTACTTTTTCACACACCTAAAATATGTGACAAAACATCTGTTAGTGTTTCTAAAAGAAAATAGCAAGTTGAAAAAAATACTTTAAAATTCTGAAATGTAAGCATATGGTGAAAATGACCCCTATGCTTACCCATATGTCTGTTGGCCGAAATCTCTAAAAACAAAAGTTTAAAACTTTGTTGTGACTTCTGAAGGTTTTATTAAGTAGATCTATCTCCTCTTCTCCTCACACAGAGATCTTCAATTTCACCTCAGTTCCCATCACCAATTCAAACATTTAAATGGAAAACTCGCGTTTTCCAAGAGCAAGAAAGAGCCCCGATGCGCAAAAAGTCTTCCACCAACTGCAAAAACTCGAGAAAGGAAAGTAAAAAACCCCTTTCCCACTCCAGTCGTCCCCTGGCAGTCATTCACCCCAGAGTCCCCAAGCCTTTGAATCCGGTGCCCAACTGTCATGTCTATTGTGATTCGACGTCACCTTCCCGGGTTCCCCCCTTCACAATGCCCCACTTGCGGATGCATATTGATGTTTTTTCACTAACTACTGCGTTACGTCAGCGATTTTTTTGTTAAATTTGAGAAAGGGGTGAACAAACCCTTTACTGTGGGAAGGTACTCCACTTTTAACGTCCCTGACTAAGTTTCGCTTTTCTTAAGTAATCTTCCTCTCTCCCCCTTTCTTTGCGGTTCTTTTTTTTTACCCTTTCACTTCGAAATTTTAAAACTTCAACCAATTACCAAGGATTGGTATATATTTTGCTGTGATTGTTTTATAGGTTGACATTTTATTCTGTTTGTTTCAGCTCAATGTTTTGATTTCGATGTTTTCCCAATGTTTTATATTTAAACAAAAAATAAAACAATTAATGAAAATTGAATTTGCTGACAAAGTAAAGTGTTAGCAATGAACGATTTTAGCCAGGTTTTTAAACATTGCTTCTTTTTTTTTTTTTAATTCCTTTTTCTTTCTCCCCCCCCCCCCCCCGCCCCTTTTTTTCGAATTCAAGTTCTTGTTGTATCTGCGATTTTTAACAAAATTGAGTTATTTTCACCAAGAGGTTCTTTATGACCCTTTTTACCAGAATACAGTGTTCTTTTGGTCATTTAAGAATGGGAAATATTTTTAAAGTATCCTAAAAAAGTGGCATCTGCATAAAATACATAGAGAAATAAAACTTTAATAGGCTATTTCTCAGTTTGAACTCTACTGCAGATACTGTCGGCCCCGCTTAAACAAATACTGTCGGCTCCAAGAATTCTTATTCGATTAAGCGGGGTATTAGTTTAAGCGGAGATCTTTATCCTTGCGTCTATGAAATGGGAAATATTCGGTTCCAGGATATTTTATTCGCATAAGCGACGTATTCATTTATCCGTTACCCGCTTAAGCGGGACCGACATTACCACTTTTAGCAGTGTACTACAGCTCAATACTCCGTGCTTGCAAAAACAATAATTTTGCATATTTTCAGCATGCAAAATTAATAATATCTTCGGAGTTTTTTATTTATACTACGTATTACACAAAAAGAACACTACTAAATCGTAATAAGGCAGGTGATCCAAAGGCAGCCCTAGTTTAGCTTTGATAGTTTTTCTAGGTATATTTGGGTGATTTATTTATTTATTTAATTTTTTGAATGTTGGTTTTTAAATTTCTCTGTAACACGTAGACGGTGCATATTTTTTGTAGCACGAAACTTAAACTATTTTTATGATACAATTTTTAAATTAAGGCTCGTGGACCACCTTGGAGCATAGCGCTCCAAAGATAGCCCATAGGTAGAAATCACTTTCAAAATATGAGACAAAAAAATTGAACACTATTTTTACTAGTAGAGCAATTTAATGTACATTTAAATGAAAAAAATCAATGATAAGGGCATGGGGGAGGGGGGACAAATTTTTCAATACTGCGCTGTCACGAATTCACTTGGTCTGGATTTCTTTTACTTTCTTTCTTTTTTTTTTGCTTTTGCTTTTTTATTGATAATAATCTTTAAAGATTTATAATACAATTAGAGCACCAAAAACTACCTTACTATATTAGTTTATCATTGTTTTCCTTAATATGGCCATTTTAGGAAGATGGATATAGTCATCATTTGTACCACGTAAAACTATTAATACGAAAAATTTGGTAGAGCTAAAATGAAATAAAGAGAATGTAGTTCAAGTAAAGTAAATAATCTTCCAGAAAACTTATCAAAATTCAAAGATCAAAGAATTTAATCACACGTAGGTTAAAATGCTTTCTTTCATGTAAATTAGAAGTAGGGAAACTAGGGACACTTGACCTATGGGGATTTTCTCCAAAAAAATAATATTTAGGGAACATTTTAGTCATATTATTGATTGACCAATCACATAACAGTATTTTTTAGAGAAAAGCAATTTCAGAATTATCAGCAGTTTTCAAGAAATTCAGTGTGAAATGATGCTTAACCTTAAAAGTAAATTTTGAAAATTTTGGGATTCATCAGCTTTTTTACTTTAAATTTTGATTAAAAATTCTTTTGAAGTTTATATGTGTTAGTCACTTTTCTAGTTATGCCATGATATGCGGTAGTTGTACATAATTTTAATGCAAGTTGTTAAAAATTTAGCTTAACACGTTGACTGCCACAGTAATTTTCAGATTTCTGGCCAAAAATGAAATTTTGATTTTATTACACTATATTATTCAAAAGTCTAAATCTAGAGCATAGTTATAAAATAAAAGAGTAATAAGTAAAGTAAAATAAAAAAAATGAAAAAATAAAAAATAAAAAAATAAATTTAAAAGTAAAATAAAAGAGTAAAAGTACAATATAAATTGTCTTTTCATGCAAGCCAACATTGATTTTTTGTTCTTTCCCAAGAAGCCATCTATCAATATTAGCACTGATATATTACGAGTTTAATCGTAGCAACACAAGAATGGCAAGTAAATACAGTACGAGATAACTCGTAGTGAAAAGATCGCTACCTACGAGTTATCTCGTAGTCGGCAGTCAACGTGTTAAACAAAAAAAAGCTACATAGGGAGCCTTGGCCCAAGGTAACTAGGGAGACTTGATCCAAACCATTTCTTGATGTTTTTGTTTGAATTGATGATTTTTTTGTGTATAGAACATATTGCGGTTTTGGTCAAATGATTAGATTTTATCAAATTATTAACTATATATTTACTGTAATTAAAACCTGAGAAGCTTTCTAGGTTAGGTTTTCTCCAACGGTAGAATCTGACACTTCAGAGTCGCAGTATGAGATACCACTAAGCCCTTAGTCAGCCAAAATACTTAAATGAAAGATATTTTTATAGTCGGAAAGTGCGAGTTGACTAGATTATTGTATAGTTTTATTGGAAAAAAGAGTACTGGGCATTTTATTGGCTCAGCAACAGAAAATAATCATGACATTTTGACTGAAATTTTCAAGCAGATCAGAAGATAGCAGATTCAAACAACCTGATGTTATTGCTGTGTCTGAACAAGATTTGACGCAAATTGAAACTTTTCTCAATCGTCCGGAAATTACCATACGAAATGGCAAAGTCACAAGTTTTGAGTTCGACTTTTGCTGTGCTACGGATGTCGAATATAGGATTAATTAAAGAAAAACTATTGTAACACTTCATCTAAAGTGTGGAAATTTTCTGTCACTTCAAATATCACTTATTGAAGCTAAAAACACCAGCAAATCTGTAGTTTTGATTTAAATATTTATGAATATTCTTTCATTCACAGATGGGTGATGTCTCCCTATGTATTAGGTCAAGTTTCCCTATGCCTAGGGACACTTGACCCATTTTTAGACTTCAGGCATATAATATTTTTTGACCTATTTTTGTCTGACCCGATTTATGCTCTTACTAGCGGTACCCGCACGGCTTTGCCCTTGGTATAAAATTAAAAGTTCATTTGTAAAAAAATGATATAGCAGAAAAAAATACTCTATTTTAGTTATAATTCAACTATAATTCCTTCAAAGTATGATATAAAAATTTGGTATGGACCCTACACTACTTTCTTTTACGTGTAAATTTCTTAGTAGATGCCTTAAGTGCTAAAATAGTGCTTGAAGTGAGTAAGATAACAATTCAAACATTTGCATCCCTAGTTTGCCACGAAACAATGCAAAAAAATGTTTTACAATGATTAATCTCCTAAATATCGCCGATTTTAACATCATTCAGTAGAATTTTCGCAAAATATCGCCAATAGCGCCAAATTGAACCCAAAAAAAAATTTTTTTCGCTAAATTTATTGCCAACTTGGCGATATGTCGCCAAATTGGCGTCAAACACTTGGTGACCAAAAGCTTGGCGAGATATCGCCAAGTGGTCGCGCCAATTCATATCACTTTGGTCTGCATTGAAAGCCCTGATTACCCCATAAAAGGGGTAAATCACCCCCTTGGGGACATTCGAATGCAACCCCAAAGATAGGTGCACAAAAATAAGCCAAAAGAAAAAATAAGAAAATTTTTGTTGCTCACAGAAACCAACAGAAATCTTACCAAAGTTTAAAAGAGGAAGAAAGTTTTCTTTCCTAACTTCAAAAACAAAATAATACATTTTCCGAAATGACATACTTTAGAAAGAACGTTGCAATATCGCAATAAGATAGAAGTAAATATACTGAAATAGAATTGAATGCCAAATTGTAAAAAAGTCGCCAAAAAATTAATTTTTAATATTGTCTTTCATTATTTATTAAATGCAATTATTGCTGCAAATTACAGTCCAACAATAAATAACCACATTGCAAAAGTATATTTGGAGCAATTTTTTCTTTTAAACTCAACTGATCCTAAAAATTTTAAGTATTAGTCATAGAAATTTCGTGCATTATTCTTCACAATGATAATAAAAACAATAAACATCGACAAAGATCAACCAGCAAACGATAAATTAAAAGCTAAATTCGTTCACTCAAGCCATTTGCTGCAATTTGTATTGAAATAAATTAATAATGAAGTAAAATATGTTTTGCAGACGATAAATTTAGAATGGTATCCTGTATTTTAAGGAAAGGACTCGATTTCTCATTTGATTGACAGGTGCCATCTTATCACGGTTTTTAATATTTCATTTGACTAATTTTAATAAGGCTTGGAGTTTGGATTGTTACAAAAACAAATACATTTTTAAAATTATTAAGGGAAAAAGAACGAAATAAAAACGTAACCATGGTAACAACATGAAAAGTTGATTTCCGTTGATAAAATAATTCATTTCATCTCTATTTTCAAACAAATTTTATTCGCGAGCAAAGCCATTTTAGAATCGTTTGGCTTGCTTTACTGAAGGTAAGCCTTGAATTTCGGGATTCTAAAAACAATTGTTACAGCTCACCTGATGATCGTAGAAACTTCGAAAAAACGTCATTTTGTGCAGAAAATTTCAAGCTTTCGAATGACATAAGACTTGAAAATGTGTATGGAATATTTCTTCCCTATTTTATCGAATTTCCTCTAAGAATTCGAATAGAAAAAGAACGAAATGGAATGTTCAAAAAATCGCTTCGAGGTGCAAAACTACATGCTACAAACTAATTTTGTGCCAAGTGGCATGAAAATCGACCGAACGGTTTTGGCGCTACGCGCGTAACAGACAGACAGACAGAAAGAAAGAAAGAAAGAAAGAAGGACAGACAGAACCACCTTCAGCTTTATTATTAGTAGAGATTTTCAGTCACAATGATGTACTAAATCACGTACTATTTACATATATTTTTCATTGAGCTTTAACTATTACACAAAAAAATTGAAACATGAAATTCAAAAGTTGCGTCAAGTCTCCCTAGTTTCCTCTACTTCTTTTGAAAAGTAAAATTACTGCATATGGGCGATTCTCTGTAAACTCATCATTTTTCACACGAAATCTGTCTGGGCACGGTTTTTTGAAATGTTCGTATAATTATAATACTATTGCTCAGAAAATGAATCTATTACTTTGGTTTGAAAGAGGGCCAATTGAAGTTTGTGTTTTTCTGATAAATCATGATAGGGGGTAAGTCCCCTGCCTAGTATAACTAGGCAGGGGACTGTGCCAGGTGAATGTGTTTCTGCTCTTTGTTGCGTAATATCTGCAAAACTATTGGAACATAATTAGTTACGAGACTACCTATAAATTTAGGCACAAATCGTGGACATAACTACTAATATGTTTCATAATTAAATTAATTGACCTTAATAAAATCACTTCCCAGAGGACTGTTTTCGCAACGACCCTGATGCATACTTTCATCATAAATGTGGTTCTCAAACTAAGCAAAGTAGCGTTTCAACACCGTTCTCGGCGATTTCGGCAAATTCACACTGATTATTTTAAACTTCATGCCAAAAAGAATTTGCAAAATTTATAGATTTTTCGTATTACAGCTTTGAATTTGTTGCAGGGGACTGTTTGAAAAAACTCAGGACAGAATTTACATGACAATTTTAAGTTTTAGGAATACGTAATTATACTTTATTTCATAAGAAAAATATAGTTTCATTATTCTATTTTTAGATATTAATTGTCAAATTTATGTAGTGTTAATAAGTTTTTTGAAATACTATCTTTAACAGTTAGACTATGGGATTGGGACAGCCAGGGGACTGTGTTTTTTGCGCTTAGATAATTTCTAGAAAAAAAAAATAAATTGTTATCACTCCAAATACAATTAGGCCACAAAGTATTATTATTTTACTTGTATTAATAGTGATAATTACTTTATTACACTTTATTATTTTTAAAATTCTCAGTCCGGACATCCAATTACCAGTTTACAGCGAATCGCCCATATAATGGTAACCAATCGCGGAAATCTCCTTAAATTCAGTTGCACTGCAGACACATGTTTTAGATTCAAAAACATTTATTTTTTATAAACATGAATGAAACTAAAATATTATAAAATTTTAGAATGTAGCACCGCTGCTTTTTCTATAATAGTATATGTACATATGCATTTATTTTACTTTTGGATTGGTCTACTTTGGAAACACTAACCACCTTTGACTCAGCTACCTGATTCTAAATTTATGCCATGATACACGAAATGTTCGTAACTGTAATATTAAATGAAAAATGCTGTTAAAACAATTGTAATTCAGAAATGATTTTTTACTGCAAACAAAAAGAAAATGCATATTCAAAGTCTAAATGCAATTTCATGTCTCTGACTTAAGAAAATCTTACATTAAATGTGATTTTAGCAGCAATCATTCGTAATTATAATATCTAAGCGTTTAAATTTGAACGACATTCCAAAAGCGTACAGAAATAGCAAGAAATACAAAGAATATCCAGTCGAAAAGTAGTTTTTAAAACAGAAATAAATAAGAAAGAAAATCTTGATGTCTTGAAGTTTTTTCGTAGACGCTAGTGTGGATATTTTTTTATTTATTTATTTATTTTTTGAACTGTTCATAATCGACTAGAAATTTGTTCAAAGCTAAATGAGGTCTTTGGAAGAAAAAAAAGTTTTATTCAAATAGGAATAACCTCATCACCATGCAGTCGAGCAATTGGTTCAAATTGGAATTTTTCTGTGGACTCTGAACTGGATGGAGCATTGCACTAAAGCAAAAAAAAGGGGGAAAAAGAGGGAAAAAAGAGGGAAAAAAAAGCGTACATGTATGTAGGGTATGTGACGGTAATAATACACCGGTTAAAATTACGTAGTAACTCAATCCAATGCAGTTACCTGACCAGCCAGTGTGTTTGTCAATGTCAGTTGTGAAACAAAATCCAATTGATTTACACTGGGGAAGAAAATGGGGTAAATAAAGTGTGTTTTATAAACAGATTTGTGATGTAATATTTTCAATAATTTAGGCTCATATTTTACAAATCAGAATAGCCCAATAGTTTTGATATTTTTATCTTGCAATATTATTGCTTTTAATCCTTTATTTCGTAAAAACAACTTTAATGTTTTCATAATTTACTGACCTACAGCAGTAACATGAAATAACAAAATGGCGAAATTGGGTAAAAGTTCACAGAGCCTTGTGATTCTTCTTTTGTAAATTTATCGTCTGCTGTATTTTTCATTTAATATTTATCTATTTATTATGATGATTTTTTTGTCTAGTTTAATTTATTTAACGTCTGCGCTATTTTTTCATGTAATGGCAACGACAATAGAAATGAGTTAGAATAGTTGAAATATTTTTTAATGAACCGATGTTGTTATTTTTCCTCACCCGATGTTGGCGAAGGACAAAATTTTATTTTCTTGTAAATATGTTATTAAAAGTCTGTTAAGAAAAGTTAAGAAGGCAATTTTATTTTCTGGAGTGAATAGTTATATTTATATTACAATTCCTAAAAGTGGAAGCATAATTTTGGAGGAACCAAGGTGAGATAAGTGCTTTGTTTTATTAATTCATTCGATTTTTTAAAAAGATAATAGAGCTTTTCTGAGAAGTTTAAACACTGCATCTTCTTTTAATTTCCTGCATAAGAACATTTGTTGATTATTTTTCATGAAGATATTATTTACAGTATTTCGTCTGCTTATAGAATTTTTCATTGGTGATGTTTTGAGGAATTCTAACTTGTAATTAAATTTCAGTTATTGAATTGATTTGCAAATATTTTGACATTGGTTTTTGCGATATCTGTCATTCTGTTTCTGTTAAGAATTTGTTATTCGCTTACTATTGATTTATGATAATGGAAGAGGCAGATAGGACGCAAATAATTCCGTCTTGGGGGAAGAATAAAGCTTTTAAACAAGATTCGAAAATGGGTCATTCCGACGAAAATGGTACAAATCATGTCTGAAACTGTTTACTTAAGATTATCAATTTAAATAATTTCCACCAACTAATCATATTTTTTTTAATTGAGTTTCTATTTATTTGTGTGTAATGAAGTGTAAATAACTAGTACATGACTCAGTTATGAATGGATTTCAAATAGTTTGATCACTTTGTTTAACAGAGTGGACATATAACAGAGTGGACAAATAACCCTTTAAAAATATCTGTATAATCACAAAGAAAAGTTAGAATTACAGAACATACATAAAGTGGAATAAACAGCCTACACTGTTAAAAAAATTTCCTGAAAATAACGAAAAAATATACGGCAGCTGAGTTGCCGGAGTGTTTCCGTTTCGTTAATTATATTTCCGTGATTTTACGGAAAAATGACGAACGGAGCGTTCGTCATTTTTCCGTTAGGCATTTTTTCGTTTCGTAATTCTCCGTTCTTCATTTTTTCGGTTTTTATTATCCCCGCTTATACGTTATAGGCTTATACCTATACGCTTTGACTTATATGTATACATGCAAGATGGAAAATTATTTAAATTTTGCAAATTAACAAGCGCTTTTATAGCAGCTTAATATCAATAGCAAATTATCTATGGAAGTTCAATAAATTAGTCCTTTAAGTGTCGTAAAATGCGTAGATTGTGTAGAACAACAAATGCACAAATTGAAATTTTAAGAAACATTTGAAAATTTGCGAAACAATATAAACATATGAAAAGAACAAACATGGGTAATGTGCTGCCTTATCTTTTTCGTTTGTTCTTTTTATATGCTTATATTGTTTCGTAAATTTTCAAATGTTTCTCTAAAGTTTCTTAAAATTTCAATTTGTTCATTTGTTGTTTTTTCCAATCTACACATTTTGCGCCACTTAAAGGACTAATTTATTAAACTTTCATACATAATTTGCTATTAATATTAAGCTGCTATAAAAGCGCTTGTTTATTTTGCAAAATTTCAATAATTTTCCATCTTGCATATATAAGTATAAGCGTATAGGTATAAGCCTATAACGTAAAAATGTGGGTGATTAAAATATGGGAAAATGAGAAACAGAAAAATAGAGCAATTAAAAAAGGAGCGTAAACTAGCTCACCGGAAAATTATATATATATAAGACAAAATGATGAGCAAAAATGTAAACTTAAAACTCTTACGAATTTTGTTTTTTAGAAAAAGTTTGAAAATATCCGCTCATATACTTCAAACTTTTAAACATCTTGCCTTTAAAAAAAATACTAAAGCAATACAAGAATTGGCTTTTTTTTTTCATTAAAAATTTTAGTTCATTAAAATAACATGATTTTTTTTTTGAAAAGATTACATCAATCTCGCATAAAATACTCAAATATTTTGAAGATGGAATGATCAATGCATAGTATTTCTGAGCGCATAACTTCAAAAAATTAAAAAGTATTAACAAGGTGCATTCTTTTAAAAATATTTTCTCTTATGTTTGAATAAAAATAAAGTTCTTACGAAACCTCTTTTTTCCCTTTCTGAATTTGAAACATTCGTGGTTCCTTAAAAAAAAAAAATCCTGTATTGTTACTGATTTCCTCTATTTTCATATATATTTACGTTATGGTGTTCATAGTGATCAACACTTTCAGAAATGCACTCTCAAAATTAACGAATTTTCTTTGTTTTTGATGAAATCACTTCCAAGAATATACCCCGAGCGAACATTTCGTCATTTCTTTGGGGATGAATTTCGTCAAATGTAGCGAAATATTTCTTTATCCTAGTATCGTCAAATTGACAATCATTTTCGTAGTTTTGACAACATTAATTTCGTCACATTAACGAAGTAAAGTCATAAAGTAAAAAAGCTAAGTTTTGAAACTAAGCTTTTAAATCTTGATATAAAATTACAAAAATCATTTCACTAAATTTTACTAACCCTCAGCACCAGTAAGTTTATACATGCAACTCCTAAAATGCACAATTGGTTTACATCATGAAATAACTAACTGTTAAGTCTGGACTCAGATTAAAATAAAAATAGCAGTAACAAAAATAAAAATTCTTACCTCCAATTTAAAATAAATGTTGCTCAAAAAAGGCAACAATAGAGCGAGTAGATTTTAAAATATACTAACACGCCCTTTTGTTGCCCATTTTGATTCTATCCATTGCGATAAACGAAGTCTTCTTAAAAATGTTGAGGTAGTAAATGCTGGATACCGAATAATCACATGAAAAGATCCAAATTATTTTTCCAGTCAATTTGATTAACTATACGCAGAATCCTGGAATAATTCTTCTTCGAATGCTATAACAATAGTCAACGCTCTTCGACGAAGCATTTTCGAATTGAAACAAAATGGCACACATAATAACGTCTGGAGGAATACGATTAAATATTCGCATGTGATGTTTTTTGTCTATCCAAACGACGAGACACAGATGTCCTCTTCTCCATGCTAATGCGAATAATACAGGTCGCTTTCATAGAAGCTTAAACATGCATATTAATTCTCGATGACTTTGCGTTTCTTTTGCTGTGCACTTCGATTCAGTTATGAATCATTCATGCTGCCAAAAACTAAGTCGTATCTGGGCATGCGCCAAGTCTATTCAGACTGTCTCTTACTTCCTTGTTCGATATATTTCAACCACAAAACCGGGTAAATTCCGTTTTTTGTTTCTCCAACTTGGTAATTCACGGAATAGTTCCGTTTTTTCAAGGAAAAGTTCCGTTTTGAAACGAAAACGGAAATTTACTGTTAAAATCAGTAAAAATCTTCCTGAAAATTCAGGTTTTTTTTAACAGTGTAAAACTGTAAGTCTGTCTGCAATTTCAAGAAAAAATCTATTTTTTTCATCATGAAATCGGCTCTAACAGAGTGGACATCCAACAGTTCAAATTAACTATCATAAGAAAAGAATGAGGCTCACCCTGGTTGTTGGCTACATAATTCAATGTAGCAAGCTAATCACGGCAGTTATACCAAAGATACTCTAAGAGTCTTTGGTTATACTACCTATATTTTTTAAAAAAATATATCAGATTGTATGCAATTATTTATTTTATTTACAAAAGGCATATAACAGAGTGGACAATTCGAAACATAGAAAATCTAGGGACATGGATAAATAATAGTGTGTTTTGGGGAAATTTTTTTTCATTTGCGTAATAATCTGCAGAAATGGTGTCAGAAGCATCTTTTGTGCAGTGCAGTGTCATTTATTTTGTTGTTACATTTCAGTTTAATTTTAAATCACATTGAAAATTCTAGCAACTTGAAGCTGGGACACCTCATTTTCTCCTTCTTCTGACAAAGTTAATTTTTTTGTGTCATTTCTAAAAGGATTATACCTAATCAATTGATACTTGATGGCACAAAATTAAATGGAGAACCAATAAAAAATACACTTAATGTGTGGTAGTTATTAAAATTGATTTTAAAAAATTCTAAAGTCTCGGACATGATTTGTACCATTTTCGTCGGAATGACCCAAATGCATGTACTGATACAAAACGAAAAGTGAAATTTCGACTAGTATTCATAACATTTGAAAAATTAGATGTTCTCTTAAATGACAAAGACCTTGGGGAAAGTGCGTACTTTTACTTGACGTAGCCAAGTATGAAAATTTCACTCGGTGGGTTTTTGAAGTTGCTTGATTCTAAATTTTTTAAGGAATCTAACTAGGAAAACTATTAATCGATAGTATTTTAGATAAGGTTCTTTTATGGATTCAGTAATGTCCATTTAGAAAACCACAAAAAGTATAGCTTTCATTAAATGCGCATTAGGAAAAAGGGTTCCAGAAGAGAGGACGGAGCAAATTAGCTTGGTCGATTTCGGGGACCATTTTTAAAAGAACAAGAGGGTTCTATCTTCCAAAATAATATTAGTTTTCCTTTTTTGAAAAGATCTGAAGACCTTGCTTGTCTACTAGATATTTAACCATTCTATGATTATCGTTTTAACTGCCTTTGTTGAAAACCATTCCAATTAGGAAAGCTAACTATACGTTGTAAGTTTTTTGCAAAGTAAAAAAAAAAAAGGTTGGATATAATTAAGGTTTACTGTGATTTTCAGCTTGTTTTTGCATTACTTAGTTTTTATGTTCTTTTTTTCGCAATTAAGGTTTTAATGACGACATATTACTATCATTTTCAGTTATCAATATTGACACATGTTTAAAAAAAATTATTATTTTCAATTTAAATTTTATCAATTACGCTTTTCTTGTCACGGGGCATAAATACGCGCTGCGTTCTTATGGAGAAGACCGACCAATAAATGAACATTTAGGCGAAAGTTCTCTAAAAAAATTGTAGCTTTGTTAAAAACTTGCAATTGCAAGATGACAGTAAAAAGACTGTAGATGAAACGTGTAATTGTTTGTAATAGTTTTGGGAGAATTTTTATGGTTGTGCATCAGGTTTTGTAGGGGATTGAAATGAAAAAAAAAGTACCACGACCCAGTGAATAAACACCCCAAACCGGTGGACAAATACAACATTTTCTAGTCATTTTCTTTGTGGAAATGTGGAGAAAGAAGTTACTGCTGCCTATTCAGCTAAGAAAAAAGTTACAAAAACGTTTTTTTAATAAAAATTACGAGGCGTTCCTCACTGGGGGGGGGGGGGAGGGGACTAGGGAGGTTCATTCACTAGTTGATCTACCCTACCCCATCATGTGTAAAATTTCGTAAAGGAAAGGTTAAGGAAGAAATGCGATATTTCTGTAAATAATACCTCGATTGATCTGAGTCTTGAATAGCATTTAGTCAATATCCCAAGAAGTAAAATTTGGGTACAATTGCTGGAAATTTTGGATCGAATTTAAATTTCAATTCTCAAAAAATTGAAGAAAATCTAAAACGGCATAAGGATAGCCATGATAGCACCCTCCCCCTAGGAACATAAATCGTGGCTGCTGTATTGTGTTTGACCCTGATTACTGTGCAATTAATTTGCTTTACTAGTATAACTACGCCGATTATTTGATAGCCTAAAATGACTTAATTTGAACTTTTTCAAATTCTTTAATTAGAAGTTAATATTTCATGCCATTATTCAGAACTTCGAACAATTATTCCTAACTTCGAAGAAGCTTCATAACGTAGAGTTTTTTTTTTTTTTTTTTTGTTTTTTTTTACTTGTTTTAACGGAGGTTCAACAATAATTAAATTTGATAGTAAAATCCAATAGTGAATTCTTCCATGTGGAAAAGAAACATTTTACACAACTTAATGATTCTAAATTTAAATTTATAGCTACTTGTATTTTTCTTTTTTCGAAAACTACTGAGTTTTGAAAAGTAAAGTACAGTAGAGTCTCGAAAATCCGAGTCTCAAAAGTCCGAGGTTCCGCTTAATCCGAGGCTCTTTTATTGACATTTTAAGGTCTATCTTCAATAGCTAAAAAGATAACTGTACCTCAGAACCAGACTAACGTAAGTCCATTTTCGTCATTTTTCAGTAGAGGGGAAAAACGGTGTATTCGACAATCGTTTTTCCCCTCTACCGAAAAATGACGAAAATGGACTTACGTTAGCCTGGTTCTGAGGTACAGATATTTGCATTAAAATCAGAAAATAAGAACCTGTTGCTATTGGAAAATTTTCTTTTGTACTCACAATAAAGTAGTAAAAAATGTATTGAGAGGTTGGTGTCAAAAACATTCATCAAGTGTCACGAAATATTCTTTAACTACTAGAGATATATTAAGATATGCTTTGGAAATAACTTGATATGTAAAACGACTTGAAATTAAGTTTATCTCACTAATGATGGTCGAAAAGTGCTACGTTTCTACTGTCAAGAATTTTTTCCGGATAATCCGAGTTTTCAGTAATCCGAGATGGCATGAGCCCCAATTACCTCGGATTTTCGAGACTCTACTGTATATTCGTACTAAATTTACTTTGCGAAGATAACAAGTTAAATTTAGATTTGTATAAGAAATCTACACGCTCATACACATACCAGTATACGTCATTTTTTTGTGCACAAATTAACTATAAAGCAAAATACCCTGAGGCTTGGTTGTTTATTTTATAACGTTCCTTGTATTTACAGCCCTCTTGTCAAAAATGTAACAAGATCACGCTCGAGAAATGCATAAGTTAACTTTTAAATATGGGCGATTCTCTGTAAACTCGTAATTGGCTGTCCGGACCGAAGATTTTAAAAATAAGAAAGTGTAACAAAGGACTTATCGCTCTTAATACAACAAAAGCACTAATACTTTGTAACCCAATTGTATTTGGGAAGATAACAATTTAATATTTTTTTTCTAGAAATTATCTAAGCACCAAAAACACAGTCCCCTGGTTATCCCAATCATGTAATCTAACACTTAAATGCAATATTTCAAAAAACCTATAACACAACATAAATTTGGCAATTAATATCTAAAAATGGAATAATGCAACCATATATTTTTTATGAAATAAGGTCTAATTACGTATTTCTAAAACTTAAAATTGTCATGTAAACTCTGTCCGGGGTTTTTTCAAACAGTCCCCTGCCACGAATTCGAAGCTGCAATAGAAAAAAATCTGTTAATCCTGCAAATGTATTTTGGCATGAAATTTTAATTAATCGGTATGAATTTGCTGAAATTGCTGAGAACGCTGCTGAAACGCCACTTTGCTTAGATTCAGAGCCATATTTGTGATGAAAGTATGCATCTGAGTTGTTGCGAAAACAGTCCTCTGGGAAGGGATTTTATTAATGTTAATTTAATTATGGAACATATTAGTTATGATGTCCACGATTTGTGCCTAAATGTACAGGTAGTTTCGTAACTAATTATGTTCCAGTAATTTTGCAGATATTACGCAACAAAGTGAAAATACATAGTCCCCTGCCTAGTTATACTAGGCAGGGGACTTATCCCCAGGTCCGTCATTTAGGGGGGCCAGGGGGGTCAATTACCCCCCACACCTGACTTTAGGAAATCAATGTATTTACATATAAGTGGGCGTGTTTTTCGTTGTTTTCAGATTAAATCGCATTGTGTTTGCACCGGTTGACCCCCCCCCCCTCCCTGAAAAAACTTGAAATGACGGGCCTGCTTATCCCCTACCATTATTTATCAGAAAAACACAAACTTCAATTGACCCTCTTTCGAACCAAAGTAATAGATTTATTTCCTGAGCAATATTAATACAAATACACGAACGTTAAAAAAAGCATGCTCGGACAGATTCTGTATGGAAAATGATAAGTTTACAGAGAACCGCCCATATACTTCCTGATAACATAATTTAAACATAATTTTTTCATGACCTGAACTTTTAATAATTTTTATACTGTAAAAAAAGAAAATAATAATAAAAAGCAGTGTTACTAGAAAATCTCTAGTAAACGGAACTTTTATGAATGTTTTTACACTACTAAAACATCTGCAGTACTGCTATAAAATCACTAGTAAATTGGACTTCTATAAAGGTTTTTACACTAAAAACTAATTGTGATACTACCAGAAAATTGCTAGTAAAGTGGTTTACATTAAGATTTTTGCACTAAAAAATAACTGCAGTACTACTAGAAAATCGCTAGTAAACCTGACTTATACGGGCGACTCTGTAAACTCGTAATTTTCACTACAGAATCTATCCGGGTATGTTTTTTTGAAATGTTCGTATTATTATACTATTGCTCGGGAAATATGCATCTATTATTTGGGTTCGAAAGAAAGCCAATTGAAGTTTGCGTTTTTCTAATAAATCATGACAGCGGGCAAGTCTAATTTTCACTTCGTTGCGTAATATTTGCAAAATAATTGGAACATAATTAGTTACGAAACTATCCATAAATTTAGACACAAATCATGCACATAATAAATAATATATGTTCCATAAAAAAATAATTAACATTAACAAAATCACTTGTAAGAGGACTGTTTTTGAAACGACCAGATGCATACTTTTATCAACAAATGTGGCTCTGAAACTAAACGAAGTGGCGTTCCAACACCGTTCTTAATAACTTCGGCAAATTCACTGATTACGTTAAACTTCATGCCAAAAAACATTTGCAAGAGCAGGGTGCCCCTGCCCAGTGGTTGGAAAAACTACATATTTTTCGTAACGAACTACAACTACAACTACTTTCTTATAAATGTAGTTAACTACAGCTACAACTACTTTTTTTTAAATGTAGCGAGCTACACTACTTTTGAAATGTAGTTGCTACTTCGCTACTTTAAAAAAAATAAATAAATAACAAGAATACACCGTTTGAAGATCGACCGAAAAAATTCGAAAAGTGGTTTAGAATAAAAAATTACCTCATTCGAATATGGAATAGAAATAGGAATTGTCTTTGAATTTATTTATTACTTTTCCTTTTTGTTCCTTTTTTTTTGCTAGAATTTGTCATTTTTTAGATATTTTTACAATTTTTACAAATATTCGCCACAAGAAAAACCCTGTTTTTTTCCTTCGTTCTCTTTTTTTTTTAATTTTTTTCATTTATTTATTTATTTTTTTTAATTTAAAAGTAGTTTTCAGAAATCGCTACAAACTACTATTTTTTTGTATCGCGCTACTCACTACGCTACTTTTTTTAAAAAGTAGTGCGCTACAATACAAACTACTAAAAAATGTAGCTACTACAGTAGTTTCGCTACTTGTAGCGCGCTACTTCCGACCACTGTTCCAGAGTCCACTGTTCTCTCCAGATACAATTGGGCTGCATATTATTAATGCTTAATTTGAATTAAGAGAGATAATTACTTTGTTACACTTTATTATTTTTAATAAAATACTCGGTCCGGACAGCCAATTACGAGTTTGCAGAGAAACGCTTATATAAAGGACTCTAGAAACGTCACAGTTACTTCACTAGTAATGTTGTAATTTTTACTTAAAACAGCTGTATCGTTCCTGTAAAGTTTTATGTATAGTTTTTTTTCTTCTGTGTAGTAACGATACACTTTTTTCTGAAGTAACATCGTAGCGATACAGCTTCCATGATAAGGTCAACAGATAATCAAATTTTCAAAATTAATATTTTTAAACAAGCAAGATATCATTTTAAAGCTGAAGAGTTGTACTTTTTGAAACTATTTGTCTAAAATTTGATAACTTTAATTTTAAATAAGTTACAAGATGTTAAAATAAGGTCAAAATCTTCAGCATTTTGAAAGTTTATTTGGGGACTCCCGAATCAACTCTGATTTCTCCTATGAGTTACAATGAATAGCCATATAAATATACAATACACAGCAGGTAAGGTTGGAACAAGAAGTTCTGTCAAGAACTAAACGAGCCTACTTTCCCGTACATCGACATCGGCATTGTAGCATCTGATCAATATTCTCTTGATTATCTGAAACTAAAAATTATGTCAAACATATCTTTATAGCACTTAAAGCTGATTTCTGAAAGCAAAATATACCCCTCTCATCAGATAAAATAGACACATAAAAAGTAAATAAACGAGTCAATAAAGTTTTGTCGCACCTTTTAAAGAATGTAACTGTTATAGTTCTTCCGTAGAAAAATTCCACAATCGTTTTCAAAAGAAAAAAAATAAATAAATAAAATAAAAGTACAAAGAACTTCAAAACACATTTTATCAAAGAAAGAAAAAAAACTTGCTCGTTAATAAAATGTCTTGAATTTCATTTTTAATCCGTTGCCAGTTGTTAAACATAAATAAGGAATAAAATGCTCTCGTGAATGAAAAATTTTTGTTAACAAAAAAAAATCGTCTGATAAAAAAAAATAATAATAATAAATTAAACAAACAAATAAATAAATAAACAAAAAATCGTCTGCCCAGTCAGTCATTTTTTCTGAGCCTGCATTTCCGCCATGTTTGCGGAGTCGGAGTCGGAATCAGAGTCCTCACAGAAGATTATTCAGAAAAGTACTTTACAATACATTATTTATCAAAACCATTTTCTTACAAAGTTAGTTTGAAGGAAATCCGCCTTGAAGTTCAGAATCAACATTCAATTTAAATTTCTCCGTAGGCGCTCATGTTAAAATTTTTTCTGAACGGTTCGTCATTGAACGAAAAATGGTTCAAATTGAAAAGTGAAATATAGGAATGAGCCTCTCCGAGATCTTTCGAACAAAAAAAAGTTTATTCAATTCGGACGGTTCACTTAAAAGTTATTATGTGGGGAAAGGTTGTTTGAACGGTTCAATGTTGAACAAAAAAAAAAATGTTCAAATTGAAAATTTAAATACGGTAATGAAGCATCCTTGCCGAGACCTTTTGAACAAAAAAAAGTTTGTTTAAATCGGACTGTTCATTCAAAAGTTATTAGGTGTGAGAGCTTGTTTGAACGGTTTAATGTTGAACGAAAAATTGTTCAAATCGAAAATGTAGATACGGGAATGAAGCACCCTTGAAAAGATCTTTCGAACAAAAAAAAGTTTGTTCAAATCGGACTGTTAACTAAAAAGTTAATATCGCGGGCCAGGTTGTTTGAACGGTTTAAAGTTGCACCAAAAATTGTTCAAATCGAAAAATCAAATATGGGAATGAGCTGTACTCGCCGAGATCTTTCCAACAAAAAAAGTTTGTCCAAATCGGAATCTTCATTCAAAAGTTATTAGGGGGGGGGGACAGACAGACCGACAGACCGACAGACACACAAATTCCCTATCTCAATACCCTACTTTCAAATTTTTAATTTTTCGATATTTATTTCATTTTTTTGTTTCTTTTTGACTTTTTTTTACTTGGCGATATTTTTTTTACTTGGCGACATTTTTTTGGACTTGGCGATATTTTTTGGACTTTGCGACATTTTTTAGATGCATTAAGCCAATTTTAATGCTTTTTTCGTCTCTTTTATTTTTAACGGGAAAGTAGGCTAAAAATGGGTAAAAATATTATCCATTTTGATTTGTAAAAGAATTTCTAGGGGGCACTTTTACTGTTTTACGCCCGACACTAAAACACAAAATTTTTTACACTGAGCCTATAATTTTAAAACTACATAGCCTACATATATTTTTGTGTACAAAGTAAGATTGTCAATTTCTTGGATGTAGCCTATTTTGTTTTTGTAATTATTGAGTAATTATTATTAAAATCTGGGTGTCAGACGTGAATTTTTTTTTACGGTTGACACCATTTACATTCGACACTTTTACAATATTAAACTATACTTGTTTTTAATTATGATTCTCCCTATTTTGCTTTTAACTACAAATTTAAAATGGAACATGAATAAAAAAGAACTTTTGATGAATTTACTGTATGTGGCATGTACTTGTGAATTTACTTAGCAAGCTTGAAAAGTTTGCTTTTAGTATGACTTTTTAAATTTTGCTTTCCCAACACATTTACATTTAGACAATTTAGACTCATGACAATTCATTTATGGGTTGACATCATTGCTCAAAGCCAGTATATCTGGAGTATGATCCAGACCACAGCTACACCATGACACTTCTCCTTCCTTTGGATGCCCTTGTCAGTCAGTTTCATTTTCGAATTCAAAAAGCACAGTAAAATTTACAAAAATGGCCTGTGGAAGCTAAAAATGAAGTATATTTTTGTTTCACATGTGAGAGGTGATTAATTTTTGTTCCTTCAAAATATAGTAAAAGACTTTGAAGCCAAGTATTTTACTGGCAAATGTAGAGTCCGTAACGTTTTGTAAACTCCCAAACCAAGACATTAATAAAAAAAAAAAATCTTCAATAATCATGAAAATTGTTTTAGGATCTTATAAAGTTGTGCCAGTGATATAAAATGCATAATTAATTTTTGAACAAACTTTTCATCCAAAAAATATTACAGACTCTACAAGTCATAAATTTAAAGAGCTTATAATTTTAATCACTTTTTGATTAAAATTATAAGCTGTTGTATAACTGAGTATATTTACTTTTTTTATCCCAAGTACCTGTTTTGGTTTGAAAATTAAGTCAAGTACTTTAGTAAATTTCGATGTTGAGTCCGTAAACGATTAAAATTTAAATTTTCGGAAACAGTTAAAGTTTGACGTGTTATCTAAAGTATAAAAAATAATCTTTATGACATTTCAATAAAGTTAAGCTTATTTACCTAGTTGTAACTATAATCATTGACATATACGATTATTTACATTTAAGAGCAACATTTTACGTCGAATGTGAACAGTTTACGTGCGGCACCGAAAATTAACGTCCGACCCCAAGCATAAAATATTTTCAAATTAATTTATTCTTGATAATATAATTTAAAAATTGAAATATGCTTTACTCATGAGTACACTTTTGAATTTAATTATTTTTAAAATTAAAATGTAAGCTAATTCAAAGACTTTCAATGATTTTTATCTGAGGAATCAAGTTTACGATTTGTGTATTTACGTCCGACACCAACGCTTTAAATTATTTTAATTGCTATTTTAGGGATCCAACTTTGACAACGAACATTATTTTTTATTCTGTATAATACAGGAAGTATTTTATATATCAATTGAATCACTTTAAAACAGTTTATGTTTGGTAAATGGAATTAAAACTGAGAAATTTGTCTTCATTTTTGCGTGCGACACCATGGAATTGCCCCATAGACACTGCTCGGCATCTCTCGTTTATTCCTAATGCATCTCAGGACGGTAACGGGGGGGGGGGGACTCCTGAGTTACTAGCCACAGGTTTTTACAATCTAAAAGTTGCCTATAACAACATCTACAGTCTTTAGGTTGGGAAAAGGACGCGATTACTAAAGCGCTTCTCGGTGAAATACTTACCAATGTTAGCCAATATTCATCGTAAATGCAAATATTTTGCTGATTATTATGCTGAGACACATGTTGTTAGTATTTTAACTCACAAGTAATGTTCAAGGACCAACAACTATCATACTGTAAAGGAACTAAAAAACAATAACATTAAAAATAAATTTTAACATGGTGATCGTTAAAATTATGACATAGACATGAGATTTTGATGCATAATAAGAGAATAAATAGTAGTTAATGTTTTAACCTTGGAGCGTGAACTGCGTACAACCAGCCAATTTAAAATGCCAACCAGCGATTCAGATATCAAATCTGCACTCTGCATCTCAAGTTGTCCTCGTATACCAGTTTTCATGTATTTTTGTTCAACAGTTGCTTCACAATTGTGGCCTTGAAATGTTAAATTTTTATGTTGTTAATATTTTGTGAAATATCTGACTGACCATAGACAAGGAATAGATTATTATCTTGCGTGTAGCTGAAACAACTCACCGATAAGAATTAGAAAAAAAAATGAGCAAAGATATAGCTAAGTTTTTTTTCCCTTTCAAGGCTTGAAACAATTTCTTGACATTTTCTAATGGAGTGAAATTCAGTTTTGGAGAAGTAAAATACAAGAAAATGAATTAGTAATCTACTTATATTGAAAACTGAGTATCTTTCTTTCTAACTATTTTGATATCTTCTTTCTAATTATCTTTATATCTTTCTTTCTAACTATCTTTATATCTTCTTTCTAATTATCTTTATATCTTTCTTTCTAACTATCTATCTATGTCACGCTTTTTTCTCCCGAACGCCAATGAACTGAAAGTCGAACCAGGTACCGATAGATAGGTAATTTTTCAGGCTTCATTAATTTCAATTTATATAATTATACGATTTTAATTAGCGAATATATCAATTAATAAGTAGTCAAATTTAAAGCGATTATGCCTAATAAATGATTAAATATGAAATCCATTGTTGCAAACATGGTTGCTATAACACAGTAATTACAATGATAATGAGAATTTTGAATGAAGGCTTAACTAAATCAAACACGAAACTCATAAGCGCGCCACTTACGTAGTATTTTTATCGCTAGCTACTTGTAATATTTTGAAACATTCATTTGTTGAAAAGCCATCTACTTATATTAAAAACTGAGTATCTATGTCTGCTTTTTTCCTTTGAGCGAGCTGAACTTACTGAAACTTTCCTCACCATCTTGAAGACGCGAAGCATCTCAATAATTCGAATGATTTTTTTATATAGGAAAAAAGTAAAGGCGTGAAGCGCCTGTTAGCGAGCCGCCTTGGCGGGGAGTATTTTCTTGAAATTTTCCTCACTACTTTCAAGGCACGAAGTGCCCGCGCAACGCCGGGCCACGTGCGCGGTATATCTTGAAATCAAATGAACATTAAATTATATCAAATAATATAACATCAGAATGAGGTAAAAGTTAGAGAGGGGGACGTTATGCATCAACATGCCGCAGGAAGCTAATCTAGCTGCCCTGGCAGCTAGTCAATTAATAAATCTAGGGATTAAATGAAAGTATGGCAAGGAAAGTGTATTTTGGTTATTTACAGTTAAAATATAAATTTAAAAAAAATCATCCAAACGCAATAGCTTAAAAAATTCTGATTTTCTTTGATGCAAAATTTTTACTTGCGCTTGAAAAACTTTTTGCGGCGTTTTCTAATTTTCAATTTGTGCAATACGTTTGAGGAAATATCTAACATTATCACATCTTTGACCATAAATAATGAAAATTACGTTGTGGAGGCAAAAATATTTCATATACGTATTTCGAGCTCAAGAACCCTTTTTTCTCTCTCAATGTATGAAAAGTTTTGTGCATTTCATGCTAAGCGACAGCCGCAATACAGTACAAGAAGCTGTTGGTTGTTTTATTCTTATTAATTTATTGTGACCACTGCGTATCGACTGATTTTTAAATGTTTTGTTCTTTTTAGCCTACTTTCCCGTTAAAAATAAAAGAAACGAAAAAAGCATTAAAATTGGCTTAATGCATCTAAAAAATGTCGCCAAGTCCAAAAAATGTCGCCAAGTCCAAAAAATATCGCCAAGTAAAAAAAATATCGCCAAGTAAAAAAAGTCAAAAAGAAACAAAAAAATGAAATAAATATCGAAAAATTAAAAATTTGAAAGTAGGGTATTGAGATGGGGAATTTGTGTGTCGGTCGGTCTGTCGGTCGGTCTGTCTGTCTGTCCCCCCCTAATAACTTTTGAATGAATATTCCGATTTGGACAAACTTTTTTTTGTTGGAAAGATCTCGGCGAGTACAGCTCATTCCCATATTTGATTTTTCGATTTGAACAATTTTTGGTTCAACTTTGAGCCGTTCAAACAACCTGTCCTGCGATGCTAACTTTTTAGTTAACAGTCCGATTTGAACAAACTTTTTTTTGTTCGAAAGATCTTTTCAAGGATACTTCATTCCTGTATCTACATTTTCGATTTGAACAATTTTTCGTTCAACATTGAACCGTTCAAGCAACCTTTCCCCCCTAATAACTTTTGAATGAACATTCCGATTTGAACAAACTTTTTTTTGTTGGATAGATCTCGGCGATTACAACTCATTCCCATATTTGATTTTTCGATTTGAACAATTTTGGTTCAACATTGAACCGTTCAAGCAACCTTTCCCCCCCTAATAACTTTTGAATGAACATTCCGATTTGAACAAACTTTTTTTTGTTGGAAAGATTTCGGCGAGTACAACTCATTCCCATATTTGATTTTTCGATTTGAACAATTTTTGGTTCAACTTTGAACCGTTCAAACAACCTGTCCCGCGATGCTAACTTTTGAGTGAACAGTCCGATTTCAACAAACTTTTTTTTGTTCGAAAGATCTTATCAAGGATACTTCATTCCCGTATTTACATTTCCGATTTGAACAATTTTTCGTTCAACATTGAACCGCTCAAGCAAGCTGTCACCCCTAATAATTTTTGAGTGAACAGTCCGATTTAAATAAACTTTTTTTTTGTTCGAAGGATCTCAGCAAGGATACTTCATTACAGTATTTAAATTTTCAATTTGAACATTTTTTCGTTCAACATTGAACCGTTCAAGCAACCGTTCCCCACCTAATAACTTCTGAGTGAACCATCCGAATGGAATAAACTTTTTTTTGTTTGAAAGATCTCGGAGAGGTTCATTCCCTTATTTCGCTTTTTGGTTTGAACCATTTTTCGTTCAATATTGAACCGTTCAGAAAAAAATTTAACATTAGCGCCTACGGGGAATTTAAGTTGAATGTTGATCCTGGAACTTAAAGTCGGATTTCCTTCAAACTAACTTTGTAAAAAAATGGTTTTGATAAATAATGTTTGTAAAGTACTTTTCTGAATAATCTTCTGTGAGGACTCTGATTCCGACTCCGACTCCACAAACATGGCGGAAATGCAGGCTCAGAAAAAAATGACTGACTGTGCAGACGATTTTTTGTTTATTTATTCATTTGTGTTATTTTCTTTATTACTATTATTTTTTTTTTTGGCAGACGATTTTTTTTTGTAACAAAAGTGTTTCATTCACGAGGGCATTTTATTCTTTATTTATATTTAACAACTGGCAACGGTTTAAAAGTGAAAATCGAGACATTTTATCGACGGACGAGTTTTTTTTCCTTTCTTTGATAAAATGTGTTTTGATGTACTTTGTACTTTTAATTTTTTTTTTTTTTTTTGAAAACGATTGAGGAATTTTTCTACGGAAGAACTGTAACAGTTACATTCTTTAAAAGGTGCGACAAAACTTCATTTATTCATTTATTTACTTTTTATGTCTCTATTTCATCTGATGAGAGGGGTATATTTTGCTTTTAGAAATCAGCTTTAAGTGCTAAAAAGGTATGTTTGACATAATGTTTAGTCTCAGATGATCAAGAGAATAATGATCAGATGCTAGAATGCCGATGTCGATGTACGGGAAAGTAGGCTCGTTTAGTTCTTGACAGAACTTCTTGTTTTACCCTAAAACCCGACTAGAATAGTCTGAGTAACTAATGAGCACTTAAGGGCAATTCCATCGTTACAGACGTAACAATCGCAGACTTTGATCACTAATAATTCTGGTTTGGGCTGATGAAAGTCTTCAATTTTTTTTTCTGTAGTGTAACTTGATGATGTTTATGCTACATTAAATTTGCGTGCAGATTGCTTGATTACAAAAAAATACAGAAATTAAAAACTGCCTGTTACAGACGTAATTCACAAAACAGCAAAAACTCGACTATGTCATACAACTTACAATATTCCTCTGAATTATACGGAAATTTTGAACTTTTTTTTTTTTAATACGTATTCTAGGGACTTCAAGCTTTCTAAAACCATAAAGATTGTGTATATTTTGACAGCCGAATTTGTGAAAAAAATTCATAAACTTGTTACGGACGAAACAAAGTGGTGTTACAGACGTAACATCTCTGATTTGAAAGTAGAAAACAGTATTTTAAAGCAGGAATAAACAAAGATTTTTGTGCTAAAACAATACAGTAGCATTAATTAACACATCATTTGAATATTTTAAGTTATACTGTAACAGTTTTAGAAAATTTGGGTAAGTCTGGGGGAGTTGAGAGCATATGCCAATATGTCAATATGTAACAATGAATTAATGCATCTTAAGACAATTATTTCCAAGAAAGATTGACACAAGAAAAGTTTAGAAGGGCCTTCACACAAATTTATTTATTTGTATTCTTAAAATTAATGCATAATGGGACTGCTACATAAAAAAATCGGAAAAAGTAAATTCCTCCCTGGAATCAGTGATTGGTCTTAGGAGAACTTAAAAATTTGAAAATGTTGGATGATATAGCAGAATACTAGTACCAAGCTAAAATGTAACCTTCTTGGTGACAGTTGGTCAATATTGATAATTTTTTTTGAATGAAAAAATGTGTCCTTTTTCGTCCGACGTTCTCGAAATTCGAACGGCATTTTCGTATTCTGTTCGAAAACAATGCATTTCGCGGGCTTTTGGCAAATTCGCGATGTTAGCCCACCGTTCTTCCAATTTTGGCGTCAGCTTTAAAACATTTTCCTGGGGCATATAAATAATTTTAACTTTTTCTGCAATGGAGTTTGCACACTGAAAAAAGGAAAGAGCGTAGTTGACAAATGCTGTTCTAGATCTTACTCTCTGCCACACCTGGTGCCTGACCATACCCCCAACTCCATCCACAGCTCCCTTTCCATGTAACGTAGCAAAAAAATGCCAGTTGAGGTATAAATTATAAGCAGTTATACCATATGTGTATTTCATTAATCTTAAGAAATAAATTTCAATTACATGCCGACATAATTAAAAATTTCAAAATCAGAATACCAGAAACTTTAGTACTCGTACCATATTATGCTATATACATGTATTGCTCATCCTGTGCTTTTTACCTGTTTAATGGGAAATTTACTTTTGCTACGGACGTAACATAGAGCCATTTGTTATGTCCGAAATGTTACGTCTGTAACAGCATTAATTTAAAAACTAAATCAGTTGCAATATTTTTAACTATGGTGGGCAATTACTCTAAGAATTTGCCAAAAGGACCATTAAGGTTTTTTTTTAATTTTGATTTTTAGGACGTAATGACAACTTTTGCTTCTTTTTTGTTACAGACGTAACATCAAACTTCTTTTTTTCAAACTTTAATTACACCATTTAGATCAATTCAAAAGAAATTAATGAATGCATATTATTATAGTACCGTCTTAGTAGTTAAAATTGTGCTACAAGTAGTTATTTTTGTTTTTATTTTTCGATGAGAAATATGCATTTGAAAATGTGTTCTTTTTTTCTGATTTTTACAAGTTTGTGAATATCGTACTTCTAACTAAGAAAACAAGTATTATTCTAACTCTCACCAAAAAACCAATGCAGGATTCTTAAAATATACATCTTAAGCTTTAAAATGATGTATAACATAGCAACATAACTTCAATATGAATTTTTGACCAATTGGTTTCACTTTTCATGGAATGGCCCTTAAGCATTAATTTCACTTCCAGGGGTCCTTAAATTTACTTTTACAATTAGAACTAAAATTGCGAAACAACAAGAGGGGCGGCAGTTGGTCAAGATTATTACAAAAAAATAGGATTTTAAGTAAAATTGGTAAGAATCTGGAAGGAATAATGAACCAATCCCTAATGTTAAAAAAATCAATTTTCCAAGTGATGTTATCCGCCAAGAGTACTAAATTTCAGCACTCTTGGCGGAGTACCCAGCTCAAAAAAAAAGTGATTCAGCACCACCCAGTTTTCAAACTAAAAATTGGCATACTCCAGAGCTTGAAATGTGAAACAAAAGTGTATTTGTAGCGCCTTTCTTCCATTTTCTGGCCTTTATTTTATATGAAACTTACAATATCCTTTAATTATTTTAAGTAGTGTATTATCAGTGTACGACCTACATCTATGCAAGAATACGAATTTTTCTTTCAAACGACATATGATTTTTCTTCGTTGCAGTCATTTATTTCACTGCCTGTCTTTTAATAATGGTGCAGTTTGGAAGATGAATATTCTCAATCGCCACGAAAACGTGGCATTGGCATATTAACACAAACATACAGGCTGTTCCCATCCCCTCAAGAGCGATGGCGCAGACTGCATCAAATGCTACGTAACACTTCTCAAGAACGAGACCCCCCCCCCCCCATTTGAGAACAAAAATTCAGTAAAATCACTCCCCCCTAAATATTTCCTTAGCTCAGTCTGCTCCTTGAACCCCCCTTGTAGGCACCCTTCACACATCTAGAAATTTACAAATGTGCTGGAACAGTGGCGTGCGCAGACAAACCATATCAGGGGGGGGGGGGCTGAGTCGGGACTTTTTGAGAGTGGGGAGGGCCTATGTATGCCTGTTTAAGTCGACAAAAATACATTAAAAAATAACTTTTTTGTCATTAAAATTATTGGTAAAAAAGCATTTTGCTGGACACAGAGAATGGTAAATTTAAATTACGCTCTAATAAAGTTAATTTTGCAGTTTATTTTACTATTGTTCCCAATGCTGGGTTTCAATTCAATTGGTTGAAATTTATTTAAAAGAATTAGATGACTGAAAAATATTAATCGTTATTTCTAAAACATAGATTTGCAATAAAAATGAACAAAATGGAATAATAGGATAATCATTAACATGACATACAGTAAAGTAGACATGTCAAAACAACAAAAAAATCTTTCTTTTAGTTTTTTTCCAATTCTTAATTATATGTCCTGAAAGTTTTTCTCAATTTGGAATTTCAAAAAAAAAAAAAAAAAAAATAAATAAATAAATAATTTAGAAAAAAAATACTTAGCTTACATTTAAAAAATTCGTTTTGAAAATTTCGGAGGGGGCTGCAGCCCTATCAGCCCACCCCTTGAATACTCCACTGTGTTGGAAACAAAGTTTTCAATTTCTGCATCAGCAAAAAATAAATATCGTAAAACAGAATTGATGATATCGTGAACAGAAGTGTTGATAAAAAATGTGTTAAATGTTTAATGAAATTACTTCCACTCATCGCATTGAATTTTTTAAATGTATTTTGACGCACATACTCTCTATTCATACTTAATATCTAATAATAAGGAAAATTGGGCATCATTAAAAGAAAAAAGAAAATATCAAAAATGTTGCCGTAATGTCTCTAAATTTGCCGAATACGGAATTTTTTGGGAAGTCACAGTGACCTCCTGTGATCTCCAATCATGTCGCGACTGTTTGTATATAGTTTTTCATTTATATAATTTGCAAGAAGTAGGATGAATGCTCTTATTTCGTAGATTTTCTTTAGAGTTATTATCAGTAAGTTTTTAAAAATATATCTACTTAACAAATAACAGCTATATGCTTCAAATTAATGATTTAATTTCTTATTTTGTTAAACTTTTTCTCATTGCTATACACATTATCTACTTTTATAATGCTGGACCACTATCTTACGCTTTGTAAATTAAAGGCAAAATATTTGAATGGAAAATATGACGTGAAACTCAACGCTAATGCGTCTTCTTTTAAAAAATTAATGAAGGCCGCTTCATTAAATTCAGTAGTTTCATGTCTCTCTCTCTCTTTCTCTTCCTTAGTACGTACAGTTCCTCGGCTCCTTTTAAATTTCAGACTTTTAAGTTTTTTTTATTTATTTAAAGGGATGGCGGATCTTAATAGATGTTTAAATTAAACTTGAAACTTTTAATTATTATTTTCTGACTCATTAAAAGCACCGATTCTATTTGAATCAGATATGAAGATTATGGTAAGTATTGGGGGAACTTCGCGAGATTACTATGAGATTAACATTTTTGAAATCAAAAGTCTTAATAATGTTTTATGAAAGGGATTTTTTTAAACATTCAAATGCATTCTTAGATTATTTTTAAAAATAAAAGAAAGTTTTTCGTAGAAAACCTTTCCTCAATTTACTAAGTTTGATGTTTCAGTAATGAATTAAATTTATTAATTGTTTTAGAAATCAACGCTGCAAAACTGAGTTTTAAAGTTTGGTTGTTGTTATTATTATTTATATTACCAATATCATTTCTTCATCATAATCGCCGTCTTCATTATCATTATTTGTTGTTCGGCGATACTTCTTCCACAAATTTGTTTATTAAAATTGGCTTAAGTTCCAGCATGTTTTACCGAGATTTTGAATGGAAAGAACTTAATTGATTATTGTCATATTGATGTTTATTCAATAGCTTGAGCTTTACTGATGATATCCTCATGTTAATTGCTCTGCGTTTTTCATATTAGCAGTTTTTGGTATTGCATTGGATTGTTTTAGTAGGCTGCTTGTGTTTGGTTAAAAAACACTTTCCTAACTTAATGAGTATGATTAACAAATTAGGACCGAGCTATGTGGGCCATGACCGATAGAAGGAATTATGTACACGCTAACAGTGACTGGTGCTCATTCAATTCGTCGTGTTCACAATCCACAAAGTCATCTAGTTTCCATTCTAAATCAATAAGTCTGTGTGTACTGTGTCAAGAGTTTTTCGGCTCCTGGTCTGGATAAAAAATATCATGATTTTGATAAATATTGCTTCTATCTCTTGTTCACAATCTGAGCCAATCAGAGGAGAGCACGACTTTAGTGAAACCAATTCGGATGAAACTGAGAGTAGTGGTAATATCTTATATGAGCTATACTACCTGTAAAATATTTCCATCCCGTATCCACTGACCATGGATGAACACATGCTTAAAGTTTAGCCCACACTTCAGATTCAAGTTACGTTAAATTTCAACCAGAGCGAATCATGGTGTATTTGATTAATTTTTCTAGACTTAGGCAGTAAGCTACAGCTCTTATGTCAGGGTTTAGAACTACATGATCTCTACTACATGCTCTAGACCAGGGGTAGACAACTTTTTTGGAAAACTTGCCACTTTCCGGAGGAAAAACGTTCTTCTAGCCACTTTCGATTGCTACATCGTAGTGAAAAATATAAAATGTAAAAAAAAGATTTTTTTCTCGGCTGTTCATGTGATTTTTATTTAAAGAAGGACACATTTCTTCTATGTAAATCTGACTAATAGAGAAGCTTAAAGCAGGAGAAATTTGTTGAATTCTGACAAACTTCTCAAAATCAAGTAGGAGCGTGTATTTTGTCAATACAGCTTACTTAAGAGTGTGCAACAGAAGATAAGTTGAAGCCCTTGGTAAGAAGAGCTTTAAGTGCTTAACCCAAATAAATATTTTCTGCCAAAAACGAGGCAAGGCGCTCTTTCTGCGCAAACAATAAGATTTTTTTTCTCACTCTTCTTTCTTTTCAAAAACCTTTTTAGTTCGTTGAAAATGACTTCTTTTTTGATTGAAACTAGTCGGCACTAATTAAGTTCTTCAGCAACACCAAAATTTTCATTTAAGTGTAACGCACATGTGCTTAACTGAGCATTATCCCTAATGTCAGTTTCCGTTCAAAGCTAATGATAGATATTGCAACATTGTATTTCAGACAGTGTGCCAACCTTATTTGCTATGCCAACTATGCGTTCCATGACTGTATGCCTTGATAAAGCAATTATATCGACGTCATTATGGTTATTAGCACATTTATAATTTAACATAAATTAATTACAAGTAGAGTTTCAAGGGTTTTCTTCAAATATGAATATGTTTTTTAGAGTTTGACAACGTTGTTGAAAACAATTTCTCAAGTTTTAATACTGTTCCATCAGTCTTCGCGCTCCACTTTCAATTGTAAAACGTACCACACTGTGGCACGCGCGGCGCGGGTTGGCCATTCCTGCTCTAGACTTGTTCTCCCGCTAGCATTAACAAGCTCGAGGGAAACTAGAACTTTTTTCGATTATTCATTGTTGTTTTATTAATCAAATATTGTTAAAATAAAATTAATGATTCTCAGTTGTTCTTTATAATTATTTTTGAACAAATTTTTTCCAATTCTAACTTGCTCTTTCTGCAATAATTAAAATGCGTATTGGTCCGATACAACGCATAGTATTCCTGCTTTTATAGAAAAAATAGTATCACTACAAGTACAATGTATGAAATTATATATAATTTGTAAGATTTTTAAAAAATGAAAAAATAGTCTCACGCTTTGCATGGGATTCATTGATACAAATGAGTTTTAAAAAAGGAGAAGAAACTCATGCATTTGTAATAATAAAGATATATACGAAAAAAAAAATTAAAACAGTTAGTCGTAAATGTGTCACATTATATTATGTCTGATTTTTTTTATGAAGACAACGAAAACCAAACGGAACGTTTTGCTTAAGAAGAAACGAAATTAGAATTAATGTTACCTTAAAAGTTATTCATATCACATTCAAGAATTTTTCGTGACATTGAATATTTTTTCCTTCCGAAAAGAAAGAAAGAAAGAAAGAAAGAAAAAAAAAAACTGCACAAAAAAAGAACAACTCTCTCTTTCGAGAAAGCATGCGTAAAAGAGAACAGGTTGTGTGAAAAGGACACCAAAGGTAGTTGTAGGGCATCTTTCTACCTCGTAACTTACCTTAACGCGTGATATTAAGAAAAAAGGTACTTCTTTAAAAAAAAAAGCAAAAAGAAACAGAAGAGTAGAGAGGAGTTGTCTAGGGGTAGCGAGGGGAAAGGCAAGGTAGTGATGAAGACAAACGTCTTCAAGAGAGGGAGAAGGACGAGATGGGGACTTGGGGGTTGTGTCATGTGTTCGAAGGTGAAAGGGCCTCCTTCTGTACAACCTGTTACTCATATTTTAACAGACCGTTAGAGGAGGGAGGCACCGAACAAGGGACGTCGACAAGGGTAAGATGTTAAGGTCATATGCTGGGGAATATTTATGAGGTAGATTTTTTTTTTTTGGTGAGATGGAGCTATCGGTATTTTGAATTGAACGGCAACCCGCACAGAAAGTTTTTTGGGATAGGTATGGAAAGTAAGATTTTTCCTGGTGGGACTGTTTTTCTGCTTCAAAATTTTATGACAGTTGGAACTATACAGGTTTTTTTTATACAAACCAAGAGTCCCACCTACATGTTGTAGGGTCTAGCGGGATAACGTGGTCATAAAGTGCAGGTTTTTCAACGTAAGATAATAAATAAAGAAATTCGTTGAAAATTTTGACTTTTTTTCTGTTTTTATTTTGCAACCTTTGGAGAAGGTTTTTGAGAAAGGTATGGAAATTAAGATTTTTCCTGGTGAGACTGTTTTTCTGTCTCGAAGATTTTATGACAGCTGGAACTATACAGGTGCTTAATACAAATCAAGTGTCCTACCTACATATTTTAGGGTCTAGTGCAGGCCCGTCATTTAGGGGGGGGACAGCGGGGTCAATTGCCCCCTCCTGACTTTGGGAAATTAATGTATTAGCATATAAGTGGGCGTAGTTTTTGCCACTTTTTGGTAAATTTTACATTGTGTATGCACCCTTTGCCCCTCCCCCCTGGGAAATTGAGTGATTCTAAAATCCATGTTTTAAACAGAAGTAGCTAATAAATAAAAGAAGTTAGTTGAAAACTTGAACTTTTTTTTGTTATTGTTATTTTACATTACGCCAATAAAAAGCACAATTTAAAAAAGAAAACAACTGAATTTAGCATTTACACGACACTTGCTTCTTCATTTGTATCAAACAGCAACTCTCAACAAACGCTTTAGGGAAAAGTGCCAGCTTCAAAGATTTTATGGCAACTGGAATTGTCAGGTCATGTACTACAAATCAAGATTCCACCTACATGGTGTACAAATGCTCATGATTTTATTTCCATTCATTGTTCAAAAAAGAAAACGTACAAAACGTACGTTGTGTACTAAATCCGTCTGAACAGTAATTGAAACCACTGAGTAGATATAAACCCTAGAGTGCGTCCTCCTTTATTTGCAAGATAGAAATTGATTGACAGTAAATCAACCTGAGGAGAAAGCAATGGACACATTTCTTGATTTTAATAGAACCTATGTTCAAATACCAAGAGCTTTTTTCATTTTCAAGCTACATTAGTTTTGGTTATTTAAAAGGTACACGTTCTACAAAATTTAAGAGTGTTTTGTAAATTTTTCTAAATAAAATAACAACTTCCACTGATTTTAAAACTACACTAAATTCAAAATTACTTGAAATCATTTCAGTAGCCTCTTATATATAAATCAACTGAAGAAAACTAATGTATACCTTTCACTAAATTAGAAATAATTATTTTGAGTGCTGTGGTTTTAGTCAAAAGTCAGACTTTGATGTTGCCGGAAACGGGATAGCAGAAAAAATAGAGGAAAAAAGAACCACTTTTGTATCTGAAGTATTCGATAACGACCCTGCTTTTATAAAAAGAGACAGACTGGAAAATTTAATCCATTAATGCCTAGCGTCCCTTTTTAGGGACGGTCCAAAAAGGGGTCTGAATTTCCCCAAAATAAACATTTCAATCAAATAATAGTGTTCAATGAGTACCTTGGTATTATTTCAGTTCGTTATTAACAGATTGCAGCACATAACCATTGTAAAGTGTGTTCTGTAGTCGTTTTGATATGATCTTCATTAAAAATTACATTGTTCACAATCTCAAGAAAAAAAAAGCTAAGTTTTCAGTCATTCCCAGCTTCCCAGTTTATGTTAATTGCTGATTTTATTTCTTCTTATAAAATGTCTTTTTAAATATTATATCGTAGGCAGAAAACAATTTTAGTAAAAAAAGTATGTACCCTCTGGTGTCTATCGTAACTTTTAAGGGACGATTTTTTTTCTTAATAAAAAATTTATTTTTACATAATATTTTTTTTATTTTTTTTTCCTGTCCATTAAACACTTTGTAACCAGTATACAAAATATCTTTGGAAAAAAAATGTCAGGCATTAATGGGTTAAGGTTTGTACGTTAAAATTAGTAAAAATAAAAACTAAACAACTAACACTTAATTCAAAAGTAGGCGAATGTGAGGCAAAATGAAATCGTAGAATAATTTTTGCGTTTTAAGCGCCACTTACCTGGTAATATATCAACTGTATAGTGTATACTGCCGTGCTAAGCGCAAAAGTGGTACCGTAAAATGGGGTGTATAGGAACAGCGGGGTCAATCGGAACAAAACTTCCCGACCGTAGAAAGAAAATCTTCATAAATATACTATTAGGTATTTTCCGCCATTAATTTTTTTTTAGAAAGGTAAGATCATAGGAAGTAGGAAAAAATTACTTTTGTCAATCTGGCAACGTTACTGGCTCATAAGGAGGGCTGCACGTGGAATACTAGAAAACATCACATTTTCATAGACTGCAAAACTTCATATGTAAGTACAAATCTTCTTACAATTTAAACCAAAGAGTGGTATGTTTCAATTATGCATGTATCTGAACAACTGAATACAACATTAGAATTTACATTTTTTAAAAATTGTGTCATAAAAATGAAGAATACTGAAAAATGACACAGGAAAAAAAATTTGCGGGGTGTATCGGAACACTTGGTTCTGTTGTTCCAGTTCAACCTTTTTTAAAGGAAAGTGTTTGAAAAATCAAGATTCTAACCCAAATTTCTCTACTCAAGACAAGAAAAAGGATTTATTACTGTTTATCTCTTCTCGTGAGCAACTAGATCTTAGAATGAGAGAAAGTTGCATATTTAAAAATATTTTTTCTCCGGGAGACTTCTTTTTACCTAAAATACATGGAGAAAGTCATACAGACTTTATGTAGCAAAAGTCCAGCACACAGACAGTGATGATAAAGTGGGAAAATCTTATAGGACAATTCCTGAAACCCAGAGATTTTAAGAAACTAAAGAAAAGGCAGTGTTCATCCCAGCAGATGTTAGGAAAAAACTTAAGTCAAGCCACAACTGTTAGTTTTAAGGCCAATTACATATTTGTGGACGATATGAATGACTTCAATTTATGTTAAAGCTTTGTATTTTAATTCAAAAACATTTCTTAAAATTAATTTTAATTTTTCATAAGTTCAAAATAATTTTTAATTCTGACAACTTATAAACCTTTACTGGTATAGAAAATAAACTTTTATTTGACAGTAACTATCAGTTCTTATTCTCCCCCATCGATATCACTCATGTTTGTGAGAACTGTTACAGGCTAAATTGAAAAAAATGAAAATTTTAACATGTGTTCCGATTGACCCCTATCAGCGGGGTGATTCGGAACACCCCTAAATTCTCATATATAGGAATAATAACTGTTCAAAATGTTTTGTCTTTGCTTGGAATATCAAAAGCAAAGCAAGACCGAGGTTTTTACCCAAAAAATTAAATAAAAAAAAATCTTTTAACTACTTTTTTTACAATTAAAGCTGAAAAGTGTTCCGATTCACCCCATTTTACGGTATTTGCAGTCGAGCGCAACTGAGATATAACTCTTTAAAGTTTTGAACCACCATGCATTTGATTCAGATGAAACTTTTTCAGAATTATTTTACAAATATTTCCCGTTCTCAAATGACCATATAGTTTTGTATTTGGTAAAATACGTCACTAAGAGCCACCTGGTGGTGATAAGTCAATTTTGTTAAAAAGTGCAGATACGAAGTTTGTGCTTAGCACGGCAGTATGGTATCAAATGTATTCTATTCCAGTCAGGAAAATATTACTTCTGAAGATCAATATTGGCAAATGGTTATACAAGATGCTTTCAAAAATTGCTACTCAAATTCTAATATTTCACTATAAATTAAAAAGCATTTTCGGTATTATAAAATGATTAAATTGTTGTCATTACTATTTTAAGTATTAATTGAGACTTATTAATACATAGTACATCATTTATTTATTTAAATCAACTTTTTTTTTGTTTGAAATGTTTTGTACAATTAGTCCATTGCATATGAGGCAAAGTGGCTGAGGCAAAGTGAAATAATTCATTTCGTTAACTTATTATTCAGTTATTTATTTATTCACTTGCGTATTTATTAATTAATTCCTTCTTTTACATTAATTCATTTAATAAATTACTTATTCATTCTTTCTTTCTTTCATACGTTCTGTCTTCATTTACTAATTAGTTCTCTTTTTTTCTCAGTCCTTTACCTTTTTCTCATGTATAATTGATCAATATTTTTTATTCATTCTTTTATGTACTCCTTTATTTACTCAAAAATATTCTTGATAAGCAAATTGAAAATATTTAATTTTTCATGCAGGTCCATGGGAAAAAAGGTGAAAATCCCCCCCCCTCTATCTATCTATCTATCTATCTATCTATCTATCTATCTATCTATCTATCTATCTATCTGTCTGTCTGTCTGTCTGTCTGTCTGTCTGTCTGTCTGTCTGTCTGTCTGTCTGTCTGTCTGTCTGTCTGTCTGTCTGTCTGTCTGTCTGTCTGTCTGTCTGTCTGTCTGTCTGTCTGTCTGTCTGTCTGTCTGTCTGTCTGTCTGTCTGTCTATTTTGGAAGTTAACTTTACTATATAAAATTAAAAATAATATTTTCATACAAGTTTCCTTATCAATTGCATTGCTCTTTCCGTATATTCCGTGATTTTCAGAAAAAAATTCCCAGTTTGTACATTTTGAAAAAGGTAAGTAATCTCAACTGTTTCACTTTTTCCCACATTCCCTTATGGCATTTAAAAATAACATGCGATAGTTTTTCCGAATCGGGCACTTTAAAAAATACACTTTTCTTTCATTTTGGAAAGTTGGCAAATTCAACTTCTGGGAGTTTAACATTTGTAAAGTGTATAAATGATAGCTATTTAAAAAACTACCTTGAGTAAAAGATCTAAGAAGTTAAAGAGAGTATTTGTAAATTGTATTAAGTGAGATAAAACTTTCAGTGATTTTGGAACTATACTAAATTCAAATTACTTTAAATCGTTTGAGCAGCCTCCATAAATGCTATGTAGCAAACAGATGTATCCTTCCGCTAAACCAGAGATAATTATTCTGAGTGCTGTGTTTCTGGACAGAAGTCACAAACTTTGATGTTTGCCGAGGCGGAATGATACAAAAAAAGCAAAAAAAAGTGCTTTGATATCCAAAGAATTTGTGATAACGATCCTGCTTCAAGATAAACATAGACATACTCGAAATAATTTCGAATTTCTTTCTCCTTTTAATTGAAGATCCGAGCGAAGAAGAAGATAAGAAAAAAAAGATGCTGTTCACAAGATAAAGAAGAGGAGAATCCGTGTATTGATAAATTAGAGTACCTTTTTCTCTCTTGTCTTCGTTACCATGGCAACATGCAAATGAATCCAATTCCGTGCTCCCTGATAATGCAAATTTGTTGACAAGTCTTATGGTATTAAAGGGTCCCTTACACAGGTCGTGGAGCCTCATCGCAGTCTTCAAATATTTGCTTAATCGAACCTGGAATGAGAAGAGGAATAGGTGAGCGCTCTCTTGCTCTGGGAAGTTTTTATTTTGCAACACAGCAGGAATTTTATGAAAGAGAAAAGGAAGGATGAAAATTGGTAGGGAGAATTCAGTGTGTTCGATGGAAAATAAGTAAAAGAAAAGAAAGAACGAAAGAAAACGTAAAAAAATGAGAGCGTAAAGTGAAAAAAAAAAAGAACTGTGGTAGCTCTTAGTTGTATTAAGTTGGTAAGAATAAATTATATTTTTAGAAAGGTCTTATCTATCAAAAAGATTTACAATTCATATAATGCTGCAAAAAAGAAGATGAAAGTATATTTTAAGACTAGAAAATGCACAAATACTCAGTTCTCATAATCACTTAACAGTTTGTTTTATTGTATACCAGCGATATGCACCATTTTAAGAAAAAAAAGATGTAGTTAAAAGCAAAAGTATGACTTTGACAATCATAAAGGCGCAGGAATATTGCCTACACGTGTTTCGACGTCACAAGGAATGCCATTTTTAGTGCAAAAACGTGATCTTACGGATGTCCGACAGAAGACATCCAACAAAAGATGAAGTTGTTGGAAGTTCAATTCAAATACTTTTTTTCTTTCAACAATCAAGCATTACTTATTATCTTCCTTTGACCGCAGTTGATGTTCCTTTTATTTTCTAGATTAACCATAACGAGACGAGAAAAGGTCTAGCTCGTTCATTTTCGTCGTCATGGTTACAAATCGTCTGAGGTTTAGGTTCATTCAAGGTTTAACTCAAGCAGATTCCACTTCAAAAAACGTTTTTTGGTGTAAAGTCACGTTTTTTCAAGAAAAACACGCATATAGGTGCACTGCAAAAAAATGAACCGTTGTTTTTACAGTATAATACAGCTAATTTTTACGGCAATCAACTAAAATTTCTAACTTTACAGTAAGAAACTGTAAAATTGCAAGTTTTACAGTTTATTTCCAAGCATTTTACAGTTTAAATTGGAACCTCGGCTGCCAGTATTATATTGTAATAACAACAGTTCATTTTTTGCAGCGTAGAAAAACCTCTAAATGCACTCTATAGTTACGTGCGCTAGAGTTACAACGCATGCATTTGCGTAAATTGTTAAAAATTGTTGTAAAAGACAACACAATCCTCTTAATACGTTTTAAAATAAAGAAATTTATTGAAAAGAACAGAAAAGAGCTATCTTTTTCAACAGCGTATTTAAAGTAGGTACACTTTAATTTATACTGAACGTAGGGGAAGACCGCTTATATTGGACCACTGCTTAAATTGGACCTCGGGCTTAAAATCTGTTACAGAGATCTGTGCTACACTTTAACAGTAGAAATATAAAGTTTTAGGAATAAAAACAATGTGTATGAAGTTTCACCAGTCTTCGAACTGTTTAGCGGGAGTTACGGCTTGATTTGTGATGAAAACGTGCGAAATCTTATTTTTTGGACTTGTTTCTAGAAGGATAACTCAAAAACTTGTAAATTGCGCTAAAATTCTGTTACAGTATTATAATCTGTGTTTAATAAGGATTACATCGATATATTTACATGAGCGATTGTGATAGTTTTTGACAGAGCAATGAGCTGAAGAATAAAAAATGGCATGTTTTCCTTTATTGGACCGAAAAAATTTTCCTATATTGGACCGGTGGTCCAATTTAAGAATATGATTTAAAAAAAGACTTTTTACTAATTGTAACACAAAATAAGCGGCTCCTTTTATTTAATAGCGTAGTTAAAATTATTTTAAGCATACTTTAACACCCATTCTCGATATTCATTTAAACTTTTTTATCAAGCAGAAGCTGCAACTTCTTAAAATGTATGGGTTTTTTTTTCTCTCCATTCATTAAGCTGCAGTTTAAGGTTGTTAAACATAGTTATTAACTTAAATAAAATTTACGCTGGTTTACCGAGAGAAAAATATGAAATTCTTCGGTATTTTCGAAATGATTTTTAAAGGAAAAACAACTTATATGCTACTAAAATGTTCAATGTAAAAGAAGCCGGCCTTTTCACTGTCCAAAAGCCCCAAAATATATTGACGTATAGAGGTAACCATCAGTTTGGAACAGTAATGAATGGTGAACGTGGTAGAAACACACTGGTTATTTGCTGCAAGCTTCCCTGGTGAGCAATATACTTGTTCAAAAAAAAAAAAAATCACAAACGATAATTCACACAATTGATACATTTCATCAAAACTGTTAAACCAAGCAATGTAAAAAGAATGTCCTTCTATTAATAGATAGGCACAGCACTTACATAAAGAACATTGATGCAATAAACTTGGCTAACGATAATGCTTTCTCTTTAAGCACAGCATACACGTAGATGTGCGCTTTATTCGTTGTCTACATATTTTAATGGAGCATGTGATACATGGATGCGAGAATATCTAATGAGATCCATTATCTAATATCGCGTTGGAGAACTGTTTGGTAACTCTTATGGGCAAACCGCAATCAAGGCCATGTCAAATGCTGTGAGTTGATTCCAAAGAACAGGAGTTTGGATTGTTAATTGACATGTGTTTAATGACACTGACTTGGCTACAACAGAATTAGAGTCAAGTAGTCCAGATAAAACTACTCAAAGTGAACAGGTTACATGTTCTTTGTAAGTTGTACACCATGTACCAGAACTAGCTACGACTTAAATTAGTACAAGTTCTGCATAATCGGCGGATAGTTCTCATCAAAACATGATTGCCAACTCTAACTATGATTTTGTAAAGCCGGCTCACATATCCCCTTTTCCTGAAAAAATAGAAGGAACAAAAAGGAAGGCTATCTCAGCAATCATTCTAACGCCGTATAAAATAGGCATAGAGCAGAAAAATTCACACTACTAGAAGCAAGAAACTGCACAAAACAATTGTTATTGCAATGTTTGTCATAGAGATGAAGTGCAAAACATGATTACGTGTATGAAATGCCATCGACGAGTTTATCAACAGTGCCTAAGTGAGGCTGAAGCAAAAGAAATTCTACTGCAAATCCTGGAAAAAAGCTGTATAGTTCAAACATAAATTATTCTGTGATTTCTTGGTACGGTCCAATTTAGGAAGCGCATGGTTCAATTTAGGCGCATATATTCCTAAATTGGACTTTTGCAACTTTTTATAAGATAATTTTTTAAAAAATAATTTTCATATTTTCCGAAAATATAAGCTCCTAGGGCGGTTCCTAATTAAATTTAGCTTACGATGCCCTATTTTGCATTTCTGTTTTGCTTCACATTGAGCGACACAGGCCTCCTGTTCTTAGGGGGTCCAATATAGGCGGTCTTCCCCTACGTTATGGTATTTGAAAAGATATTTTGAATATTCATGGGACAGCAGCCTTAATTAAAATTTTTGCATACTTGCCCTTCGTTTGATTACTTTGTAACCATGTAACGCATAATCATCTGAACCCTTTAATAAGCATTTAGCCTGTTATGCAATTTTAGTGCCTCTGTAATTAGTCGGCTGTTGCTGTTAGCCGACGTCGTGATTTAGAGGCTGGGAGTTATAGGTTACGTTATGCTCATACCAACAATGTGCAAATTCATCTTCGTGGACATTGGAATGAAGTATTATTAGTGTAGAAATTAACTCCTATGATCATAAAGCTATTATATTGTATAATTGTATTAATAATGCAGGTGGTTTCAATCCACCAATCCAATAGTATAAGAATACCTTGTTGCAACAAATCAAGTATTCTCTGGTGAAAAAAAACACATTGCATTTGCGGGCTTTATGGCTACAGTGAACACAAATTTTTTTTTTCTTAAAATAGAGAAAAAACAACAGATTTTCTTGAAACAGATCTTATACGCATAAGAAAATCTTCAATCGGTGTTTTACATATAGTTTTGCTACATTATATCTTACTTTTAGCTTAAAATTGCTCTCCCGGAAAAGCTCGTCTTTTTGAGATATGAGTTTGTTGAAAGGAGTAGGTGATATGCGGAATTAGTAGGTTCATAGACCAAGTTATTAATATGAAAGCTGATTGTATAAAGCAAGCAAACAAGATATATCTTACTTGTTTGATACAATTATGTATTTTTTCATTTGTTTATGTTTCATTAATCAATTTATTTAGTTATTTATTTTGAAAAAAAAAAATAAGATAGAGCGCACTATGTTCAGAACATAACATGAATTTCAGAAACTTTCAGAAATTTTGTCTTTGTTAGGAGTTTTGACTAAAAGTTTTTAGATTTAAAGAAAAAAAAATAAGATGCTAACAACTGAAAAAGAAAAACTATTTCTTATGAGCAATACCCTTAAGGCTACAGTGGACAAATAAAATTGATTTTTTTCAATTATTGATTTATGTGTCTAAAACTTTGTGTGCTTGTATTATTGTATATTTACGACATCTAAAAGCAAAAACAACACAAATTAGTGCAAAAACAATGAATACTTTTTTTCAAATTTCAAATTTAAATATTTTTTAACAAAATTTCAAAATGTTCCAGGCGTCGCAATTTTTTTTCAAACTTGGAATTTCCACTTAATTTCCAATCATTAGGCATGATGGCACAAAACAATGCATTATATGGAATGTTTTATGAGATAGTTTATAAAAGATGGCTGAAAATAAAAATTTTTAGTTGAAAAAATCATATAAATTTTCATTTTCAGCCATTTTTTATAAACTATCACATGAAACATTGCATGTAATGCATTGTTTTATGCAGTCATGCCTAATGATTGGAAATTAAGTGGAAATTCAAAGTTTGAAAAAAAATTGCGACGCCTGGAACATTTTGAAATTTTGTTAAAAAAATATTTAAATTTGAAATTTGAAAAAAAATATTCATTGTTTTTGCACTAATTTGTGTTGTTTATGCTTTTAGATGTCGTAAATATACAATAATACAAGCACACAAAGTTTTAGACATGTAAATCAATAATTGAAAAAAATCCATTTTATTTGTCCACTGTAGCCTTAAAGTAAGAATAAAGAAAATCTCTTCATAATCTAACCCATCCTTCATTGTTGAGAAATTCTGGGAGTTTTAAATTTTCACGCTCGAAAGAATTTCTCATCAGATCGAAAAACTCTTTTTAATGAGGTCTGCTTTTCTTCGATGACAAGTGCCGCATTTTTTAAAATGAATGTTATTACTCGACGTCGCCATGGAAACCGCGTAACTCTGCATTCCATCATGGAGATCAATACTATAGAAAACTATTATATCTCACTCCTATACTTGGAATTTGGTTCACCCTCTGGATGCGTTTTGATTCTAAATGAGGTTTTTAAGTCTTCAGCAGAGAATAAAAAGTGCATTCTGCTAATGATTGCTCACCCCATTAGAAAAGATTTCTTCTCTTGTGTTTTTGTTGCGTATTTTCGTGAGTGGAATTTTTGAAGTTCTGGCATGGATTCTAGTTCGCACAATTAAGGATATTGTTTTTCTGGTGGAAATTCAGAAAACAACATCTGTAGTTTTGTAGCTGCGAAAATCGATGGCTTAAGCGGGTTTACTCAAATCGGAAAATCGGGGCCGTTAATTAAACCTAATATTTAATGGAGTGCGAAGAAATTCCGCACTAGAAAAGGTCTGATACGAAAATAGCACTCCACAAGGATAAATTCTTCATCGTATTTCTGCATAGCTGCACTTACTGCGACTCAGATCTAAAAAAATTAGGTGCAGAAATATACAGTACTGGTGAAAATATTGAAAGTTTGTGACTAACTGTTTTTTTTTTTGAAGAAAAATGTCCTTTGAATTTAACCACAGTAAAAGTACTCCATGTCATTTCAACCTGGTTGATTGTAAAAATATGGGTACAGTTATTCAGCGGAATTTGGATCCATATGAGTTAAATTTGTGTCATTTTAAAATTTTAAGACATTTGACTGAGTACCCAGTACTGGTCTTTCCTGTACATGCTGTAAAAAAAATGAAAGTATTTTTTTTAATAAACCATAATAGAAAGAAACAAAACCCCGAAAAAAGACAGGGCTTTTTTAACTATTATTCGTTATTTATTTATTCCTTTAGTTGCTACTGTTTCTTACACTAGGCCAATGTTCAATAAAATCTCACGAGAACGAAATCATTACAAAATAAAAGTTTTTATTTTTTGAGGTTTCTCACACCAGGCAGAAGTCCAACAAAACCCCACAGAAGGAAACAGAATCATAACAAACTGAAATGATTTTCCCGTAGTTTCTCACACTAGGCCAAATCCCAATAAATTATAAGCAACCTTCAGTTTCTGGACTCAGCTTTTGTTTCTTTGGCACCCATGATGGATCGACGATCCCGCTGCAAAATTGCAAGAGGCAGGGATGAATATTTATCGACTCGATCGTGATTCCTTCTCCAAAAGTCAATAGATACCCGAACAGCAGAGTTGGCGTGCGGTTATTTCCCGCTGACCACAAACAGCGGACTAGTGATGGATTCGCGCCGCTTTTCAATAAAGCCCGCTGCACGCGGGCTTCCTAGTCACGCCAGGTTACATGAATTCGTATTTTTTCACGGTGGTCACGATCGTTACAAAGTGGCCAATAAAGAACAGCGAACGGTATTGTGTTCGGCTGCAGCATCGTTCGGGCTGGCACGCATGCCGAAAAGCACTCTGCATTGCAATGCTTTACGTGCAGGTGTACACGCTTCCAGCCACACCCGAAAACAGAATGGATCACCTGTGACTAGCTGTTTCGAAGAACCTCACGCTTTATACGTTAAAAATGAAATTTAATGTATCAACAAGAAATAAGTTAATGAGGGAAAATTTAGCTGCAACCATCTTCTTGGTGATAAGTTTCACCTATATGTATAATGGTGCTTTGGGTGGTCTCCAGTTTGTAAAAGCACCGTTACATTAGTAAAATTTATCAAAAATAAAATTCAATGTTTTACAAAGAAATAAGTTATATCTAGCAAATTTAACTGCAAACAGTTTATCGATGATACATTTCACCTGTGTTAATGGTGCGTTTGGTAGTCTCCAGTTTGTAAAGGCACCATTACATTGAAAAAAATTATCAAATATATAGTTCAATGTTTTGATAAGAAATAAGTTAGTGCTAGCAAATTTAGTTGCAGCCATCTTATTGGTGATAAATTTCACCTATTCGAACGTGCTTTTGGTGGTGCTCAGTTTGTTAAAGCATTATTGTAATGGTAACACTTATCGAAAATAAAGTTCCATAGTTTACGAAGAAAGAAGTTACATCCAGCAAAATTTACCTGCAACCATCATATCGGTGATAAGTTTCAGCTAGGTGCGTTTGGTGGTCACCAGTTTATAAAAAGCACCATTGCATTGGGGAAACGTATCACCGAAAAGATGTTTTCATCTACATTTTGCTTAATTCACTTAATTTCTTGGTTAAGCATTAAACTTTATTTTAAGCTGTGAATAACATGAGTGTCATTAATACTACAGATATGCTCAGTGCAAATGCTAGAGTGAAAAACTCTAATTGTGTAAAATAATAGTGCTCGACATTTTAAAAATATTCAAAAAAAGAAGAGGAAAAAAAATCTCGTTTCTCCAGTTTTTGTCGGTTCTTTCTCCCGAAAGAAATATACGAGGCTTCAAACTAGCGATCAGTAGTATTTTGCACCTGAAATTATCTTTTGATGACCTCAGTTTTACATTCAGGTAACGCTGAACGTTTTCTTAAAGTAATTAGTTGACGACTGTAATTTCAATGGTTAGCTGTTAATGCTATACTTTATTTCGTTGATTACCGACAAATATAGATATCTGTACTCATGTATACAATTAAATAGCTTTCGTATCCTTACTTTTTTGTGATGTTTTGATAAACTTTAACAAATAACTAACTATCGTAACATCTAACTGTTTGGTTTTTCTTCTTAAGCTGCATGATTTATTATTATATTACGCCAATAAAGCAGATTATTGTGCACCTAAAAAAAGGTTGGGGTTCATAAAATTCTTAACTTTCTTATTCTAACTTTTGATACTGGAAATCCCACAATACACGTCGACAAAAAAGCCCGCATGTAAATTTTGTTACATTTACAGCTGTTTCGTTTTACTACACAAGAAGTATTACAAGTGAAAGTATATAAATAAATAATCCATACCCACCTCACAAGTTACTGGAAAGGGGAACTGGGGAGACTGACTATCACTTTTCCCGGCTCATACTATACTTTCTTATTTTATTATTTTCTGCATTTATTCCTTAGTTCATTTTTGACCGTTTCCCGTTTTTAGTGATGTATTTACGAGACTTTAAACCTTCTCTCAAACCTTTTCAAAATTATTACTTTTCTTTTTGGGACACTAAGCTCAAAATGGACAAGCCACGATTGCTTTAGACGTAATGAATTTCGAAAACAGACCCTAGATTATTGTGTTCGAAATTCGTAGCTTCGGTTTTGTACAATACTGGGCTAAGGAACTCTAAATTTTAGGAATGTAGCATTTTTTCTTAAGAAAAAGCCCCAAAAAGTAAATTAAAGAATAAAAAAATATCAATAAAAACAATAAAACTAATAATATATTTTTAAAAAATATCTCTAACTCATCTCAGATGATAACAAATGCTTCAGGAAATATCTAAATTTCACGGGAAGAATCTGAAAGAAACGTTAAAAAAACTTGCGGATTCCATGATTAAAACTGTGATCGCCGTGTTCCGAGTCATAGAGGTCCAATTTAAATTTTTAATCTTTTTCTAATTGCACTCTTTGATTATATTTTTTGCTCTTCAAGAAAAACTTAAGTCATTAAGTTAGTTTTATTCCATTGGAACCGTGATTGATTATAATTTCTGATAACCTGTACGATTTTTCTTATAAATATTTTCTTGTAACATTTTTTTGTTCAATACCATCATTATATCTGTTTTTTAAGCTACTTTAACATATTAACATCAAAAACGTACAGTCAAAATATACATTCAAATAAGTGTAATAATTGTTTTCAATGATAAATAAAATAACCTTTTTTCAGTTGTCTGTAAAATTTCAACAAAACACAAGTGAAAAGTTTTTGTAAGAAACAAGAAAAAAAAAAAAAAAAAAAAAAGCGAAAGAAAGAAAAGAAGATGCTATTAATTGCAAAAAAAAAAGGTGTGTTAGAGAAAAATAGATGCCTCTAAATTTGAGTGAAAACACTTTAAGAAACAATTATTGCTAATTAACATGGATTTCTAACAAATTCCATCTTACTCAGAGCAATCCACTTTTCCAATTAGTATTATTTTTTTAAATAGAAGAGTGTTTTTACCACTAAATTTACGCAGGAATATTAATTGACTTCTTCAAAATTTTCTCCATTGCTTATAGTCTTGTAAACATGATACCCGGGATAAATGATTTTCTATGAAAAATCTTTTTTTTTTTTTCATCTAGCTGTTTTCTAGGAGAGCCTCCACACGTGTGCTTATTTAAATTTAACATTTGCCATTTTTGTAGGATCTTATGGTTCGCTACTAATCACAATCAAAAAGCAAATCAAATCAATGTCAAGTTACGGCGTAGTGAAATTATCAAATAATTTTGATTGCTCGACTAAAAAAGACCACCTAGTGATGAGGAGGGGGGGGGGTCTCGTTACAACGTTTGGTAAAAAGAAAGAGTTTGAATGATCTGGTTAGAAAATAGTCTTTGGAATTCAAACCGAATTTTTTCTTTAGCTTAAAAAACTTAAGAAGCTCCGAACAAATTTCATCTTTCGCAGAAATATCAGCTGTTTCGATTGATGCTAAGAAACCACAAAATTTAAGAAGGATGTTAAGTGCATTTTTATTTAATCTCTCCATTGAGTACATCTTTTAAAGATAATACCGGTATTGTATGTTACTTTAAAAATTCTAAATTTTTAACACCTGGATTAATTCGTAACTTTCGACACTTATCGAAGGGATAGCATACTACAAATTGCCATATGTTTGCTTATTTACTACGTGACTCTCTGTCTGCAAATTACAAAGCGAATAAGAGAAGATTACGCAAGTCTTTGGGCAGTAAAATCATAAAGTGACCTTGATTGCTCAAAAAATAAAAAGGGGAAAAAAAGAAAACTTTGAAATCTGTATGGTCCAACCTACCGCCCTCGGTTTAGCATGTAGCCCATTATTCATTTTTGTTGGTCTTTGCCTTTCTTACTATTTCAAAATATTAGGACTTAAGTTCTATGGGAGCGGAGCTACAGAGTTGGGTAACAGCGCATTTTAAAGACAATTATATGCAATTTAATTTGATATGTATTCCTTTCAATTAAAAAAAAACATTGATGGTTTTTAATGTATTTTAATGATTATGTCCAAAAACTTTAGATTAAGACCATGAATGGATTAGAAATTAAAGCAAACAATGTGGGAAGCTCTTTTTTACGGGAGATATTTTTATGTGTTTTGCGGAAGTTAAGAGTTTGCACAACACTTTTTTTTTCTAAAGATGAGTGTGGGCAGTTTGATATTTATGTGTAACTTAAATCCTTTTCTTCTAGAAATTTTTTCGTCATAAGACTTCATAGCTTTTGCACATTCATCAGATGACTCATAAAAATAAGAAAAAAATTCAAATTAAAACTTACATTTTAATTATGTTTCTCAGCAATTTTAGAAAAACAAAAAATTGCGTGTGTGTGTGTGTGTTTTTTTTTAATTAGCAAAGTTTATATTGAACACTGCTTGCAATTTTTATTAAAAACAGATGTTATACAACTCTTATGCTCCCATAATAGTTCAGTTTTAACATTTTAAAGCATGTTTAACACAAATTGCAAAGTATTTCTAAACTTGTCATAACTGCTGATTAGATCATGGTCTCACTCTGAAAATTTCTGTATGAATTCATTAAAATACATTGATTTTTTTTTTAATTTTCAAAAGACACTGCCTTCAAAATTTCAAAATTTTGGGCATAGAAGTTTTCTCGAAAATTACCTACCTTACCGTTTTACTGAATATCAAAAAATTACTACTCATCAATTATGAATGATGCATTTTTGAAAATATAATGCATAAATTTAAAACGTTAAGGAGTAAAAGTTCTGAAAGTTTCATTAAATCTAAGATGGTCAAGTTGTGTGCCTTTTTGATTCGACGTGGAATGTGACTCTAGCGTTCTCTCTGAAACTTCTTAATCAATACTGCATAAGGAATCTCTAAAGTTTACGGCAACAGCAATAACGAATTATCAGTGTAACGAATGTGACAATTGATCTTATTACATTAATTCCACTCACGAAATTACAGTAGACCAGTGACGTATGCAACTGGGTTTTTTTTTTATTTAAAACCCTCCCTTTAGGGTTCTAGTTAATATCAAAAATTTTTACATTATCCAAAGTCTATTACTATTTAGTTTGTTTTTTTAAATAAGTTAATAAGAAAGTTCAATTTTTTAATAATTGTTTAGTAGTAAGATTTTCAATTCATTTTATTTACAATTATTATTTGCACATGCAGAACTTCAAACTCGAGGTTATGTGCAAAGAGTAAAAAATTTGTCTTTACCCAACCAAAAAAAAAAAAAAAAAATTGCTCTTGAAGGATTACATAAGATACAAATTTCAACTTTATTCACTTTGGGAGGCAGTGTGGGGGGGGGGGGGTGAAGGGTTTAATAGTTTTCGAAAAAAATGAGTCCCTCCCTTGAGAAAATCCTGCGTACACCACTGCAGTGGAAACAAACTTACGTCAGAAAAGCAACGTCAATCATTACGTGGATTTCTCGACTGTGAAGTGGTACACTGTTAAAACTATGGGTTGCACACGGCACCTTTTAGGGGAAACATTGTCACCTCAGTGGCACCCCCTGCAGGGAGGCACTTGACTCCCCATGTCATCCTTGACGGTGCCATTTGGCTCCCTGTGGCACCCCCATTGCTGTCTCACTGCGCGCCAAGGGTGCCCGTTGAAGTCAAATTTCACTCAAGAGTGTCCTAAGGTTTCAAGTGACACCTTTCAAGGGAGGGCGCTGGAACTACAACGTGTTACTCTAAAAAGGTGCCATCGCAACGCGTAGTTTTAACAGTGTCCTAAACTAGTACACTGCAAAAAATGAACTGTTATTTTGACAGTATAATACCGGCAGTCGAGGTTAAAATTTAAAACTGTAAAATGCACAGTAATGAACTGTACAACTAGCAATTTTACAGTTTCTTACTGTAATGGTACAAATTTTACGGTTTATTGACGTAAAATTTAATTGTATTATATTGTAAAAAAACAGTATAATATTGGCAGCAGAGGTTCAAGTTTAAAACGGAAAAAAATAACTGTAATAAACTGCAAAACTAGCAATTTTACAGTTTATTGCTGTAAAATGAGCAATTTTACAGTTTAGTACTGCAATGCTAGCAACTTTACAGTTTAGTACTGTAAAATTAGCAATTTTTGCAGTTGATTACTATAAAAATAGCTGTATTATACTGTAAAAACAACATTCATTTTTTACAGTGTATTAAAAAAGTCGCATTACAAGTTTTTCAACAAAATACGTAATTTCTCTTTCTGGAATGTCTCTGGCTTTACATTTCCAAGTCAAAGTCTGATTAGTCTTGTGATAACTACGCATATGACGACACTGACGTAAAAGATGCAATTGTGTTGAAAACTCCACTCAAAAAAGCAATTCTAAACACTTAACTTACAATGAGAAGTTCGTGGAAAACGGACATGAATCCTCCCAATCTCGTGTTTGAGATGCTTATTATTTCTCCTTAACATCAGTGTGACGAGGAAACTGGATGTACCACAATCAGATACACAATTGCAAACTATAAAGCATAAACCTTATCGTGACCAATTTAGTTTCCCGGTACGATAGCAGCACATGTATAAATTCAATCCATCACAATCCAAATAATTTGAAAGTGAAAAGTTCCAGTGGTTGGATGAAATCAAAGTTACGTATCTTTCACGACTATCAAAAATCTTGGACACGCATTTCTAAATTGAATGAAATCAGTAAGCGTGCATCATGCCACACTAATAAATATTCATAACCCACTGACGGTTTCGGCCATGTGCTGAAACATGATCCATCACGTTCGCAAATTGAATTTCAAACAAAGAAACAATAAACTGTGAGAAAGACAATGCGTGCAACAGCAAATTAAAGTTGTATCTAGAGTCGTTGCAATGAGAGAATTATTTCGCAACTTCTCTAGGTTATGGGGGAATTTCTCTCACAGCTTTTAGATTCTATCTTTCTTAAGTCAATAGGAAATTCTTGAGATTGAAGAGACTGGAAAGGACCACGCAGCTAATTGCCTCACTTCTTCAAGATTTATTTCTATTGGTTAATAGGGATTACTATTGAGGTATGAGTCTTAATTGCCTCCCCTTAAGGATTCTGTGCCAATACAAAGGCAGTTAATGCATGGCAGAACAGATCAGATAAACTTGCCGGCTATAGTTGAAGAAAATTCAACATTCAACACAGGCAGTGAGCCGTTTGCAAATGAACCTTGAGAATTAAAAGCTCTTCAAGTCCTAAATGTCACAAGTAATTTGGGAAGGTCCACGCCGATAACTGCCTCAATTCGTCATGAGATTTATTTGTATTAGTTAAAAAGGATTATTACTGTAGCATGAGTCTTAATTGACTCCCCTTAAGGATTTTTTCCCAGTACAAAGACAAGTAAAGAATAGCCTAAAATTAAAGAAGCAATCAAACTTGCCGGCAAACTAAACAGCCAATTTAGGCGGTAGATCTCTTAGAAAAAAAATCAGCAAATGCAGTGATGAAAAAACTCAGCGGTCCGAAGTGATTTGATTCAGCAAAGACTTCCTGATAACAAAATATATCAGTCTTTTGCATTGAATCCAGATCTTTATCTACCATAGATTAATACGTCCATTCAGTCTAGAAAATATGAAACTCATTTAGACTATGTATCTCTGTCTTCAATTAATCAATATTAATTGAAACGGAGCGGGGAAAGAAAACCAAACTGTTCCAGCAAATAAATCAGATTGAGAACAATGTAACGGAAAATAAAGCAGATTGTTAAACATAAGTGTAGGATCACAAGAAGTTGAGTGGAAACTTTCGTGTATTCACGCAGGATGCGAATATTTCCTACAGACCCATAAATATTCATGAGAACTCATCGATTTTGTGGGACAATAGCGTGGACAGTTTCAGAATGGCGAGCAAAGGTACAGTCGGCATTAAGGGTAAACAAATTCATATACTTAGGCTCACCTTCTGGTGATGGATAAGTTGCGGATGTTGCTATGAAGCGAGGTTGAGGGTCTGACTTTTTAAGCTTTGCCGGATATGCAGGTGGATAAAAAAAAGAGACGAGATTGATTCCAGTAAAAAGGAAATCTACTGAGAGAGGAAGATTGAGTATGTCGAAAGGGAGTTTCGTTTTCTAATTGCTGTGACGGATTCTGTCTATTTATCTAACGCTAAAGATAGCTTTATATGTAAAGTGGTGTTTTGAGAAACACCATATAAAAGGCATCATCAAAAACTATGTGTAAATGTTAAAAATAACAGAAAGTAAGATTTCAAAGTTTTTTTTTTAAATTAATGTCGACATAATAAATAGTTGCTGGTGATGGGGGAGAGCAGGTCTTTTCTTTTCATTCCTTTTTTGCCATGAATGTAAGAAGGAAATCATTTTTAAAAAGATACAGGGAGGTTCTCTTAATACAAGTTGGGTTAATAAATAACTAAATAAAAAATAAATGAAACATTTTCAATCCTTTTTGCGAATCAGTTAAATTTTTCTGTATCCCAGCAGAGTATAAATATGGTAGTAGACAAATCCTTAGAGAATGGCAGGACTTGTTGTGTTGTAGCCTTGTTTAATCACACTGACCATCCTTAAGATGTATTTTCTCAGTTTGAGGGAATTTCCTGCATTTTCCTCGTCATTTATTTAAAATAATATACTGATTGTAATGTTTTGTAATCTCCCCCTCCCCACTTCAAAAAGATGTCACTTTAGAAAAATGATGGAAAATAATATTGAAAGAACGAGAAAACGTCATAAAATACATCGCTGAAAGCACATTCGGCAAATAAGGGGGGGCAAGAGGTGATGGTTGCACTCCCAAAAATCTTCCGAATAATGATAAAAAACAGGTAAATTCAATTTATGTATTTAAATCACAAAGTTATGATCACATTCAAAATAAAATTTAAAAAACTTGTCAATTTTCAATAAAAGTTGATGAAACTCGAAACTTTTTCCTTTAGATTATTTAACGAGAAAGGAATCGGAAATATGTGTTTTCTAACTAATATAAGCACAACAGAACAAGAAAAGATTTTCATCTTTGCTGTCTAGGGAATAGCACAATACACTAGATATCGATGAAAAACAAAATTTTCTCTTGATCTTGATTCCTAGCATTGTAGATTTATTTTTTAAAAAATATTTGGACATAAAAATTTAAATTATTTTAATAACTAATTTTTCTTAATATTAATTAAATTTTAAGATATCTTTCTGCCAATCAATATGCATTTTACTCCATACTGAGGTACTTCATCTTTAAAAATCTCGCTCCCTCAAATGAAATGCTGAATGCCGCCCCTGGCTGAAAAGTTCAAGCATTAAAATGTGCTGGAAAGTGACGTTTAGTTAATAATTTTAATATTTTATCCAACTCCTTTTCATAAAGGTCCAACATGGGTAATCCATAGTAACCAGTGGCGTATCCAGGGGGGGGGGTGCCAAGGGACCGATGCACCCCCCAAGATTTTGTAAGACTACAAAAAATGGTGGCACCGAATTTTGAAAAAACATGTAACCTTCATGTAAATATGCTTCAGGTTTTTTCAATGAAAAATACTTTATGGACACTGAAATATTGTCATATTATTTTCCGTTTCCGACAATAAGAAGCAAAACTAATTGTTATTCTGTAATTGTGGGAATGTAAGAGGAAGATGAGCGATGTACCCGCACCTTATTATCCTTGCATGATATTCATTTTTGTGGGAAAAAAAAATCTTTGAGCAACGTTCAATAGAAAAAATTAAATCGAAATACTGCGTTTTTAAAGTTTCACCATATTTCTTGATTTTTGTCCTTTCTCATCACAGTGTCGATGTTCGATGTGCACCCCCCAAAATCAGTTCCTGGATACGCCACTGATAGTAACAACAACTTTAAAAAAGCGTTTTTCTTCTATTTATCCATCTCTAAAATCTGTTAAAAGCATCAATATCATTCTTTCGTTACATTAATATTACACCATCGCACTATATTACAAGATTAGAAGCGCTGATCTGTAGCGCCAAATTCTAACGATTCAGTAAGCGTAGGTTTTCTACGTATTTACACTTTAAAGGGACAAAACATCTTATAGCATCCTGTTGAACAAGTTGTTATAATTAACTGAAATTAATAATTACTTTTTAATTCAATATTTATCAGCAAAAGAAATGTTTCCGAAGATTTGGGTTTCCATTTGACATGTGTGTAGATTAGCGAAATTAATGATTATACTATCGTTCGTTATCTTTAAGTAGCTTCGTTACGGCCATAAAGGTAATTTAATAATACGCAATCGCCGAGCTAAGCTTCCTATCCTCAATTAATCAGAGATGAAACAAGATGATAATACAGCACGCGTTCTATCATCAAGTTTTCTGATGGTTTTTCGGTGAAACTCGGTAATATATTTTGGCGACAAAATGACCTGTGCCACGACCTTTTAAGGGAGAAATAGGGATTCTGAAACATTGGGATTTGAATGTCATAAAGTCAATTACAAACACTTCGATTTTTAATTTAAATATTTTTTATTTGTTTAATTTTATTTTTTAAGTAGAATTGGATTTTTATCTATTTATGTATTTATTTATTATTTTTTATTATTCTATTTATTTATTTATTTAGTTATTTTTGATATTACCTCGCTATGTTTTGAAAAAACTTTCGGTAAAAATCAAAGTAAAAAAAAAAAAGGAATAAAGTAATGGAAAATAAAATAATGGGAATTATTATTTATTTATTTTGTTATTTAAAAAATATAAAAATAAATACATAAAGTATTTATTTATTTATTTATTTATTTTTTCGTTTTAAAGTAGGAATTTAGTTTTTATGTCTTTCTTTATTTATTTGTTTAATTGTTACTATTATTATTATTTTATTAATTAATTTATTTATTTATTTTTAATATCACCTCACTGGATTTCAAACAACTATTAGGTAAAAATTCAAAAGTAAAAAAAATAAAAGGAATAAAGTATAGAAAATGAAAGTCATGGAAATAGGGGAACATGTTAACAGGGTATGTTTTACTATGATAACTTGAAGAAAAGAAATCTTGAAAAACTGTCCAGAGATCGCAGTACCAGTACTACGATTTGGAAAGAATTTTAGTGCTAGGAGGAGCCATTTTATGTGTCTGTTGTGACAAACTTTAGTTTTAGCAGGTGTTGCATATAATTTCATTCCGATCTTATTTACGTTGGACATTTTAAACTGAAAAATAAGCTAAACTCAATTATTGCAAGCCGTTGTGTGAACATTTAGGTAAATTTATTTCTTTATAAAATTATTTACTTTTTGCAAGTTAGTCGCTTGTGAAAGCAATATCTGGGACACATGTGAACAGTTCCCATATCCTCTCCATACTGTAAATAGTGTAGGATATTATAAGTTTTAGAAAATGTGTAAGCATTTATAATTTCTATTTTCTGAATAATCTATTCATAAAGTTAGCAATATTTTTTTTGAATTATTTATTTGCTTATTTATTTTTTGATTATTACTAAGTAGTTAATTAAGAATTTAATATTATAGGTGCTATAGGAGGAACAAAAACACAAAATATTTTAATTTAGCCAAAATTTTAACTTTTAAATAATTTTCAAACACATGTTGTGAACACATGTGTGAAGCTTAAAAGTGACATACATGGTGGTTATAAATTGACGTGAAGTGTTTGGAGCCCTCTAGTGCGTGAAGTAATGGAAGAAACGTTACCAAATTTCATGGGCACATATATTAGACCATGGGATTTCGATTTTTGAAATAAAAAAAATAGTTAAAAAAATCGCCGCCATGGGAAATTTTGGGGCTGCAAAAGTGTATTACTCTGTTTGTCGAAGAATTAAATGTATTGACAAAATATGCACCCATTTTATTTGAAAAAATGGCTTTTTTATCACAAATGTAGTTCAATATGATCACCGTTGTGAAGTTGCAAGAACTAGATACGATACACAACATTTTTCACGGTAGCTCGTAACATATCAGAATTGATTTCTCTGACTTTTAAAGTTATAATATTTTTTAATCTTGTTATATCAGAAACATGTCTTTAATACACAACACTTTTCAGCTATCCCCATAACCAAAAATCCCATGGATTGAGATCGGGCGACTTCGAGGGCCATACCGGAAATTCTACGGCGATCATATTAAACTTCATTTGCAAAAAGCAATCATTTTTTGCTTTGTGAAATTGCTTTGTATAACATTTTTTCAAATTTAATTCGCAATATTCGGAGCAACACTGTTACAGCCCCGAATTTTCCCTGGGTGGCGATTTTTTAAACTATTTTTTTTATTTCAGATATCAAAATCCCATGGTCAAAATCCCATATGTGCACTAGGGTGTCCCAAAAAAAAACTAAAGTCAGAATTTTTAACGCATACACTCTAATTTTTTTCCTTTTACATCAAAACAACTGTAAAAAAAGTTTCATGGAATTTGAACTACGGTAACCCGTGCCGACTTGTGTCCTAAAGTGCGAACTAGCCCTTTTTCACTAGGCCAAATCAAAAAAACTTTTTTCGGAAATTCAAAACTTCATGTTGATAAAACGCTTCCCCTAGATCCCAACAAGTCTCAAAAAATCATTTATCCAAATTAAAATATATTTAGGTACCCCAAACGAGGCTTAAAATTCATAATTTTCTTCAAAAAATAGCTTTTTTTTAATGTATTTTGTAGTAAACAACGAAAGATAAATTTTAAGAAATTATCAAGATGAAAAATATGAAGCATAAAGTATATAATTGGAGCAAAATATAAGTTTTTTCTCTCATTTTATATTTATTTCTCCCGGAAATTACTCAAAATTAAGGTTTTTTCAAGTTTTAAGTTAAATTTTTCCATTTTAAATACTACTACATCTCCATATATTATTTCTCTAAGCCGAATCCTATACCCGGTCGAAACTCGCTCATTTCTTTATCGAATTGCAAGAAAATTTATGATTTTGAAGCTTATTCCGCGGGCTATTGACGAAAATTAGACCCACCCTCTAAAAAGTGTCGGTTCGTTTTTTATTCGAACTTCAATTTTTGGGCACAAAATTGACTCTATCTAGTGAAATAATTGTCGTATCGTCTCCATTTTGATTTCATTCGAAAGATTAAAAAAAATGCGTTCTTTAGAACGTTTCTCCGCTAGCGCCGCGTAACGAGAATCTCGAAAATCCACGTTTAAGCGACTTATAAGCGATTGAAGTTTGAAAAAGTTAAATTTTTTGCTCAACTGTTAAAATCGTTATACCATTGTTGTTCAAATCAATTTTAAATGCGACATTTCAAGCCAAGGCTTAGCTCGGTAAACCTTATTGTAACTTTTATTGTTTCAAAATACTATGGTAGTTTTTCGATAACGTTGGTGGGTAATTCCATGTAAATGTCAACCTAGACATGGTTTTTTCATCTTTCAATACATATATCTTGTGATACATCATTTTAAAGATAATTTTTCAAATTTTTAGAATTCAACATAAGTTTTCACAAAATATTACTCCAAACCCCTGAAAAATGGCTGTAAAGATCACATATGCAGTTACCCAAAACATCGCATATTTTTCTAACTTTTCACATTCATATACAATTAAAAAAAATGCAAATAATGATGATTTTTTTTTAATTATTGAAGAATGATTCTTTTGCTTTACAGAAATGTATATATTTTTTTGTGTTGTCATAAAATGAATATTGCAAAGTTAATGGGTATTCAGTCTGGTTTACTTGTTATGTTAGTCACAAAAACATGAATTAATTCAGTTATTCCCTTCTAGAAAGAAATTTTTTTATATTTTTTCCCCTGATCTCTTCTATGGGATGGGTACAGTTAGATTGATAAGATTGTTCATAAAGAATTTCCTTTTTTCTGGCCATAGGACTTGTGACTAACATAACATCACTGTGTGTGACTAACATAACACGACTCTTTAAGAAATACTTAAATCTTAAGTAAACAATTTATTTTAGAAACAAATTAATTTATCGAACATCTTATTTTAAAGAAATTAGTGTGACCATATATACTACAGTAATTTATTTTAAAAACAGTTCTTTTAATAGTAAACTTGGAGTCGAAATTTTAGGCTGTAATTTGCGACGCAAGTAAGCACTCGGCATACGAAGTCAACATCTTCAATGAAAGAATTTTAAATTATTTTATAGCTATATGCGGGATCGCTGTGCAATTAGTTTTTCTATGAACATATGGAGCTGCTGCTCACTTTAAAAACATATATGACCCTAACTGCCTCCAGCATCTACAGGTCATGGAGTTTTATGAAATTAGATCATGGAAAGTGCCCACATGTATAGCACAACGTGTGGAGCAGCGTTTTACATGGGCAAACTTTGGAAATTATGCAAAGAAATTACTTCAGTAATAAAAAAAAACAAGAATTGAAGATAAACTGCTTATTTTTGAGTGAAAGTGACTAGGCTGAAAAGAAAGAGCTAGACTTGTTGTTTGAAAATGGGAATCCCCATATAAGTTTTTCGGTAATAATGATATGCTGTAAATATGGAGAAATTTAAAATTTGTTTATAAAAAATACAGGGAATGATATCCCAAGAAAAGAAAAAAAAAATTTTTAAGAAATTGTGTAGAAGACGAAGCTGCTGATGATTTTGAAGTAGATTCTCCCGGACTGTTCCGAGATACAAAAACTAAGACAGTGGGTAATTTTATTGTGGTGGTATTTACCTCTTGTAAGGTTAAAAAGAAACATGGTAGGCAGGTTTTAAACATGAATAAAAATGATTATAAAGTTCTCTTCGAGAGAAAAAGCTCTGAGGCAACCTTTGTGTTTCCCACAAATGAGAACAAATTTTGGATTTAAGGAATTCAAATTTCGAAAGTCTTGTCGCAAACATCTGTAAATTCCCGCAGACATTATTACTTTAAATACAAAATTGAACTGGAAATTTTGTTTACAGGTAAACATGCGTGTTAATCTTCAATAAAATCTTGTTTGCATTCTAATATTTGTATTAATATTACCTGTAATACACTTAAAGTTAAATGTGTAATCGTGTGTTATGTTAGTCACGTTATGTTAGTCACAGGCAAGTTTTATTAAAGTACTACTTTTTGCAATATTATTTAAAATATATGTCAAATTTAAAATTATTAATGTGAAAACAACATTTCACATAGATACTATCATGGGAAAAATAACAATTTTATGGTTTAGTTTTAGAGAATTGTGTTGATGAATTTGGTACAAAATTTTGAGGGTTGCAAATCTGTTATGTTAGTCACGTTGATCAAAATGTCCCCTAACTCCCAAAAATGAAAGTAATAATATTATTTTTTTATATTAACTTGAACAACTCATCTATGCGGAGAAGAATAACACCTTGTTTTTTGGTATTGTAACAAAATCAAGGCTCACACACAGAAAATAAGATTAAAAATTTATTCTAAATGTTATGTTAGTCACGATGGAATTACCCTGGTATTTAGTTTAGTAGTAGCCTTGGGTATTTGATTTTAATATAGGGTATCACTTTTGTAGTAGTTGTAAAAGTGAACGTGTCTTTGATCTCTTTGAAAAGTTGTCAGAACGACGGCAGTAGATGGCGATGTTGTGCAAATGAAGCCAATAAAAATTGTCGTATTAAATTTTAAGTTTAGAGTTTTTTTTTTTTTTTTTTTGCGGAATTCCGCACGGGTCACCTAGTTTTTTATATTACTCATCTGAAAGTATGTTCTTTAGTGATTTTGGAACTTGATATTTTCTTTAAATGTATCTGTAATTTAAAATAAATAAATAGTTCAAATAAATAAATTGAAAAAAATAAAAATAAAAAAAACTATGACAACGATTTATTCACAACATATATTTACTAGAATATTACAGTACAATTCACATTACTAAAAATACTATCGTTTTTAATGTTTGTTTATTGCACTCAGAGTATATATTTCGGTGCTCTTGGACGCAACACAACAAAAATTGTTTTTGCTCCTCATCAACTGTTAGCAAACCATGACAGTCCTGCATCATTTTTACAGCTCTTTCAGCTGTATCATAATTTACTGGTCTAAACACTGAGACCATCCTTTTTCCTTCAAGGAATTAAGTGTTATTCGCCCATAGAGAAGGACTCTCATTGAGAAAACTATCATCAATTTTGAGCCTAGTAAGCAAAGGCTGTCTTTTAAATGATATGAACTTATCAATTTTTTTCTCGTCAAAATTATAGAATAACAGGTGAGCCAATATTTAGAAAAGTGCCAATTTAAAGTTGGAGTTTTCTGAAAAAAAAAATTTTTTGCAGAAAAAAACTAATATTGGATTTTAAGTCTAAATTGGGTCTAAATGCAAGAAAATAAAAGGGGGGGAGGTCAAGGAAGTTATTTACCCCCTCCTTAGATTATTCACCTTTAAGCCGTTACAGATCTGATGAATGTTACAGATCTGATGTTAATATGAG